>JAJMFC010000115.1:0-31138 GCA_030574475.1 Trigonopsis californica
TTTTTTTTTTTTTTTTTTTTTTCCCGAAGAATGAATGCCAAGTACATTAATACTTCCTCAAATGGAGATACTGTATACCCAGTTTTTACATACCCGCCCGAACGGCAAAGATACCAAATTAATATAATATAATATCTGCTATTCATATACCCGTATTGTGACTAAGGGGGAATATCAAAGTGGCTTTTAATTTATGCTCGAAGGGGTCAGAGCCTGGCATGTTGATTGAAACCCCAGCATTATTTCAAAGATTTCTACACGGCAGACATATTACGATCGATTGATGATTTTTTATCTTGCTTCGTATGGAGATCAAAAGAAAGAAAGTAATCACTTAGGCTTCAACGCGGCTTTATCGTTTACAAGCTTGGAAAACTTATCGCAGGAAAAGAGTATATATAATTTCTTCAGTTTTATACTCGATACTTTTACCAACCTTACAATATGTCTCATCTATCGTCAATTCTTACCTTTGTCTTATTTTACTTATCTTTTTGCTCTGCTCTCAGTGTTCAGCGTGAAAAGCGAGGAGCTAGCTTCTCTTCATCTGTAAAAAGTCGAGTTCATCAGGATAATGAATACGGGGAAATGTTTCCTGCTTACTTTGTGGTGTTGGTACGAAATCGAAATAAACAAGTTCTCACCCAAGTAGAGTGTACTGTTAATAATCTCACGGACGTTGAAATTTTGAATAACTCAATGCATGAATTTGGATTATTCCACTGCAATTTTATACCAAATTTCCAACATGGTAAAATGGGATCATTTACCTGTACCTTAAACATTGCGAATCACATTCAATCTGATGACCGTAAAGTAGTTCAAGATGTCATTTACCAGTTCTCTTCTCACTCTTGCAGACTAGTCAATGCAAAGAAGTTTATGACTGCAATGTGACATCTCCAAATTCTATGTTTTAAATTTTTTTTAATTTTTTTTCTATTCTATCTTATTTCTATCCTTATGGACTAGCAAAATTTAGGTCGTAAATCTGACACTTCTGATTCTAAAATTTTTTTATTATAAATTCTTTATTCTTTTTCCGAGATTCATTTTTCGTAAAATGTCAAAAATAGGTTGGGACGAACACTTTGACAGCTATCCGATAATATAAAGTTAGTTAGACAAAATAGTGAAACTCCGAGTGTAATTTTACTCTTGTATTAAACCTGCATACCAAAGACAGTGGAATGTCTTTGATACCATATGCTGAACCAGGCCGTTTATGGCAGGTCGTCTTGTAGGTTTTTTATTATTATTGCCATGTTGTTGTGTGGGGTATAATCTGACTGCTTATTTTTAGACGGGATCCTTTGAGGAAAGCTCTTGTAGTTTATAATCTCGAGTCTAGTCAGCTGGTTCTTCGTACTTTTGATGGTCTAAGCCAAGAGGGATCTCAACTGCCAACTTTTAATCGTCGAGGGTCTCTGCCTCAGCTTATTGAAACAACAGATGGTAAACTATGGTCCGAGAGTCCATCTCCTCGTGAGGATGTGAATAATTCTCTTATTCGGCCAGAATTAGATGGGCTCAATGTTAATCAGAATCTTGGACAAGAGATCTGCTCTTATTGCAAAGGCACTGGTCTTGTACCATCAAGGAAGAAGCCATCATCTGGAAACGTCAAAAGAAATACTTCTTTCTCTAATGAAATACCCAGTATCGACTATGAATCTTCCATTTTCGTCGACGATAATTCACAGCCTTATATAAGCTCAGACTATTTTAAGATGCTTCAATACGCCAGGTAGGCAGTTTCTTCAGGCTATTTTTACGTGCGTTCCATTCTGACTCATGTTTAAAGAGATGACGACTATGAGGATTCCAACCATATGCAGCAACGGAAGCGCAGGAACAGTATCTCACATGAGGCCTTCTCAGAAGGTTATTATGAAAGGTGATATTTAAAAGGGGGGGCAAACAAAATCACACTACGTGTCTGACTTTAAGAATAATTAGGTTCTTCATTGAGAAGAGAGAGCTAGGTCGAGGAGGACGCGGCTCAGTCAGTCTTGTTGAACATGTTCTAGACGGCGTTTCCCTGGGAGAATTTGCTTGTAAAAAAGTACCAATTGGTGGGCAGTCTTTCCTTGTTCTTCATGGAAGTGGGGTGACTGACTCGAAATTTATTAGGGGACGATCATACATGGCTTGAAAGGGCTCTAAAAGAAGTGAAACTCCTTCGAGTCGCCCATCCCAATTTGGTGAGGTATAATCATATATGGCTGGAAAGTTCGCCTGCTTCAACATTTCGACCAAGTGTGCCATGTGCATACATTTTACAGGAGGTATAAGGATGGTGATTTCATATATTGTGGATGATTGGACTAAAATTTTCTAGTATTGCAATGGCGGATCCTTGGAAGATTACATCAATAAGCGCTTAGGAGCCAGTAAAGCAAAAGACAATTCAGATTTAAAATCAATGTTTAGAAGGAGACGAAAAATGGGAAAAGACCAATTATCAGCAGGAAACGATGTCAATCCAGATGCATATTTGTCATCTGATGAAATACTATCATTTTTTCGTGATATTATTGCTGGAGTTCGACACCTACACGAATCTGGTATTGTTCACCGTGATCTCAAACCATCAAATTGCCTTTTAAACTTTGAGGCAAATAGGGAATATCCACGTGTTCTTGTAGCAGATTTCGGAGAATGCCAGCTAATTGGAACCAAGCGAACATCGACTGGTACAACAGGCACTGCAGAATATTGCGCTCCAGAAGTTATGAAATTTGGTTAGCGATTAGTCTGTCTTTTCTTTTTCTTTTTTGCTATATGATTAAAGAACTAACTTGACGAATAACTAGATGACGAATTGCATGCTTATCAAGACTTCTCTACCAAATCTGATATGTTTTCATTAGGGATGACTCTATATTTTATATGCTTCATGAAGCTACCTTATGAGAATATAGAAGATTTTGATGGTCTTCGACATCAAGTTGAATCATTCAGTGGGTTCGAGTACAACAGGGATCTGCGACCCGATCTTCCAGAAGAAGTGTTTGAATTATTATCTCTTCTTCTTGATCCTGATCCTAATTTGAGGCCATCTGCAGAAGAAGTGCAACAGCTCTTGGGTTCCAACGGCACGCCAGTAGAGAGTAGGACAAGATCATCGGGATCGTTCCATATTCCTAATGATATGCGAGGAAGGATAACTATAATTAATGAATCTGCTCCGGTTTTATCACAAGCGATTCAAGATCAAGAGGATCTAGTGAGTGACGATGACAACGACCCTGCAAGGTTCGGTACACCACTGCAAGTAACTGATTCTTCTTATTGGGAAAATATTGAAAAGACCCAAACACCAAATTCTTCTACAGATATTAAACAAGCCAAATTACGCTCAGACTGGCCGTTAATAATGATAAATATTTTTACCTTGCTGTTAATGGTGATAGATAGCGTTAAATTTTCAAATTTATGCTCACCTTATGCAGTGAAGCCGGTTGCTTTACTCATTTATTTCGCAATTGTGAGCCTACTGATGTCTGTAAAACTAACAATCATAGGCAAATCAAAATCACGCATAGTACATACAACTATACTGGGAGTATTTATCTTATTCACTATCCTATCAACGTGGATGCCAGCCTCTTCAATATCTTTTTATTCGCATTTGCAAGTATGTCAGCGTTAAGTGAAACATACAGAGCCTAATGATAAACGATTTTATGAATATATGTTTTTTCTTTTTTTTTTTTTTTCGTCTTTTAATCCTCATGTCTTTTTTGTTTCTCTAATTCTATCTATGTAGAGTTATTTTTTTCCTAATATAGCAGGTGTTTTGTCTGAATTTGTGAATACAATCTTGTAAAGTACATTCTCATCTTACTTGTTTGTTGGCGACTTGTGTACAACATACACTCCCACCCATGCCATCAAAAATAACTAATAAAAATACTATAAAAGTACTTTAAATAATAGATGGACAAGAGGTGAAGATGATTGTTGACAAAACGCAAATCCGACAAAACAAAAAAAAGAAAAAAAAAAAGAAGAAAAAAAATTCAAGGACAAAGGACAAACCGAACTATTCGGGAGCAAATAACACGATACCATACAACACAAAGCTAATACAGAGACACAAATGTAAAATATCATAAACGAGAAATGTAGGAAAACGGAAAAAAAGAAAAAAAAGAGAACCCCAAGGTGAGATTAGGAACTTAATCGGCACGTGCCAAAAAAAAAAAGAAAAAGAGAACATGATATTAATCGATAATATTAGCAGCCGCATGAGCTAGAGCTCGCTGAAGGTTGACCACTGCGAGTAAGATCGACACCCTTTGGAGCAGTCCGTTGGCGGACAGACGCCGACTCGATTGGCATTTTCTTGGCTGTGGTATATGTTAGAGTATATATACTTTTTCAGAATTTTGTTCTCGTGAAAATAAGAGGAAAAACTTACCAACTGCAGTAAATAGTTCCGTTACGTTTTGTCCTGTCTTTGCAGAAGTCTCATAAAATATTAGTCCAGCTTCTTTAGCGTAAGCTTCAGCAGTCTAAATGGATGGAGAAATGTTAATATGAGTTAACGACGATAAGAAAAAGAAAAAAAAAAGAAGACATACAGCAGTATCCACTTCCCGGTTCGCCTCCAGATCGAGTTTATTTCCAGCCAACGCAATGATAATATTTTCATTTGCTTGCCGTTGCAGCTCTTTAACCCATGATTTTGCTCTATCGAGTGAAGCCTGGTAAAAATAAAAAATATATCATGTTAGAGTTTTTGAACCTTTAATAACATAACGGGGTCACCCAAAGACCTACCGCTTGTGTAATGTCGTAAACAACAACAGCGCAATTTGCATTCCTATAGTACATTGGAGCTAGTGATTTGTACCGCTCTTGCCCTGCAGTGTCCCTGTTTTTACAAAAAGTAAGTCAGATTAAGACGAAACAAATGGAATGAATTCATATATAGTTGATTTCACCTCACCATATTTCAAACTTGATTGTCGTTGAATCTTCGAGCGTTATAGTCTGCGTCAGAAAGGCCGCACCGATTGTTGACTCTCGATATTCGTCAAATTGATCCTGGAGCAATTCAGTTAGAGAAAATGACCATTTCAATATCATGATGAATATCTTCTTCTTACCTTGACAAACCGATGGACCAGAGAACTCTACCAGATAACGATGAGTCAGCATTTCTCCCTCCCCTTTAAACTTGAATCAAAAATCTCCGTTACCTTTCCCACAGCAGATTCACCTAAGTTTTTCGTCAGCTTGCGTTTCGTTAATCTGGGTTTTAAATACAAAACAACTTACCAAGAAGAACCAGCTTGAATTGACCAAATCGCCCAGTCTGATTAGCAGAAGCTCCTGATGATGAAGACATATTGAGACGTCTAAAAAAAAATATCCTTATCGCCCAGAGACTGAGCCTTCTGTTTGTAATACAAAATCTCTACTCCTTGTTCTTGTCCGCGGTGGGTTTTGGGACCGTAAGAGATGCCCGCGGTTGCCCACCGGAGTTGGCCCAGCAACCGTTCTCTTCCCTTTTCAGACTCTTCTCCCAACGAAATTGGATGAGGGATGTCAAACCCCGCCAAAACGGTGAGTGGGATATCCCTGAAATCCACCAACTCTTTGGCCATGGCCGCTCTATTGCCTGGAAAGGGCCTTGGGCGTCTTTGTGAGTCATTGTATGATAGGCAAATGAGAGGAAAACTCTCGAGCTTACTTTTTGTTTTACCCTCCTCTAGATTTGGGTGACACGCTTTACAAAGTATTCGATACGTTGAGAGCATCAAGGCACAAGATGGAACTTATATTTCCTGCTGAAGATCCATTTACGGAAGATGGTCCACCAATTATTATAGTGATCGAAGCTACTGGGATACGACTTTACTTTGAGTCTATGACTCAGAGGCTACGTCTAATAGAAGTCAGCCCATCCTCTCAATCCATCATTGTATACAAAGGACATGACCTTTTTGCTAGTGGAAAGACGGGTGTCTCAGGTCCTTCCTTTAAGACAATTTACAACAAAGTACTAGGCCCTTCTTATCCCGGACATTACTATGAGGAAGATTGTGCTTATGTTTTGTCATATCCCGGTGTATGCTTCAGGTTCCCACTCTCCGAGGACCCCGGCGCTGACCGGTCCCAGCAGCACTTTGTTAAGGTTCTTTCCTCCAATAATGCTAGCTCATGTTCTCATATGGCAATATTTAAGGGAACAGAGTGGAATGCTTGTAAAGAGTCACTCTTCTGCTGTAATCATATTGACGATCAAATGAGAACATCCCCAGAACTCAATTGTTACGTACCTGATTCCAATATGGTACAGATAAATTTTGTCGACATTGTGGATCAGAAGCTTCTAAGTATTAATTTTCTTAATTCAGAGGATCCATTTGATATTAAATTGCATGTGACTACCATGCTCGACATTTGGATGCGATTGGGACGACCTGATGAAGTATATTCGAAATCCAATTCCAGAGTCTTTATTCACCGTCTTCATAAGCCTGATAATTCGTTCAATTTTGAGGATCAATCTGGTGCTGACAATAGAGAAGAGGATGACGACGAGTGCGGTGTTTTCTTCAATTATCGTTCATTAGGAATAGATGTTTTATTTGCCGGTGATACAAACAGGGCATCTAAAGTATTCTTGCACGGCAATGTCCCTGGTACCCGATCCTTTCAAAATTATCATCGTTGTCGTTGGAGAATATGTGACCTTGCTATCACGTCAGAAGACAGTTGGAATTATATTACTTCTGTTATTCCTTCAGAGGAGCTCACTAAACCAATACTACTTGCTCCAGGACTGGATAGTCCTGGTAGCAGCGTCGAGCTTGTTGGTGCTGAGGATGACGATATCACGGAGGACCGCGATAACAGTTCTTGGGGAACTACAGGTAAATTGAAATTTACTTTTTTTTTTTTTTTTCTTTTGTTTTATTCGCCATCTAACCATACATATTTTTCAAAGAATTGGTCGGCTACGAACGATTTATATTTGAAATAAGCCGGAATCGTTATGTCTCGATTCTGACCATACTTTGACGTTGATTTGTATATATATATATATATATTTTTTTTTTTTTTTTTTTTATTGTTCTTTAACATATCACAACGGCATGCATGGACCATTTTATATTTTCTTTTTTTCCTTCTTCTTCTATTTTGTTATTCGTTATGGGAGTTCGGGTTGATAACCATTTGGGGTATTGTTTCTAATTATCAATAAAAATAACCGTAAAGACGCGTTTGAAAGACGCGTATTTTTTTTTTTTTATTAGGTTGAGCCGCAGAGTCTGATCTCCCATCTAAGAAGGGATAACAACTTCGTCTCGAGAAAGGACCTGCAGTAACTAGCATAGATAATCGGTAGTTGCCCATCTACTTCTCTGTTTATTTCGCGATTTAGTTCGTTTTTTGAGACGCTGGGTATACTCAATTCCTTCTAGGCTGTCTCGATGCGATGAATCCTTTCCGTTTGCTGAGCTCCGTGGGGAAACGGTTATCTAGCAATATCAGTCCCCGAAGGCACAAACCAACTGAGGAAGCGTTACAAGATGAAGATGATAATCTTGCAGAAACGCCTAAGCCTAAACGAAGGAAGGTTGGGGATGAGACGGATCAAAACTTCTTCGATGCCTCAGTTACAGCGACTATCCGGGATGCAAACCAAATACAAGAACAGCTGCAACCTGTATTTGAATCGCGCATATACACTAGTGTCTCGGGAAATTTGAAAGATAAGCAGACTTCAGCATTGTCACAGAGGGAGAATATCCAAAATACGAAACGAACGCCGACAAAATACGACAATATTGTATGCAAAACTGCTACTGTTACTACACCAAAACCCAATCTTATAGAGAATCGTGCGATACCTCTTGAAGTGATTGAAAATTCAGAATCTCCAAGATGTCACGATACCCCATCACCGAAGCGAAATGCTTGTGCTAATACCTCGCCTAGAGATGTGTCCCACCCTTCCGACAAGAACATACTTCCAGCAGTTCCTCCATCAACTCCTCCTTCAAGGCTTAAAAGGAAAAGATCATCCGTCATTTCATCAGTTCAAGCGTATCAAAGCCCTACTATTAAAGGTAATGCCACTTCAACTGGTTCACCAAGAGTTCCGAAATTTCCATCGATCCAGAAATCATCTCTTTTGAAACTGGTGCCTGCTGATGATGATTCTGATGACGATGGGAACGAGAGTGAGAAAGAGCCCTCTCCAGCCGTTGGCCCACCTGTACAGTCTGTGACGCCTGCCAAGGCCGCTAATTCGACTTTACCTTCCCTTGGACGAGAACCTTCGCCTGCGCGAACGGGGAGCTCGCCAGCACCACCTCAAACTTGCCAGAGCCCAGAGGGTCCGAATAACGCCACCAACGAAGTGCAGAAAAGTATTCCAGACTTGTCTCAATCAAGCTCAAAGATCTCCGATAAGGAGCATGACGATGATACCATTGATGCTGCTACTCAGTCAATCTCAAAGAACTCGGAAAGAGAGCCAGGCGCACATAATGATGATGCCATTGACACTGTAGTGGACAACGAAACTCCAAAATCCACTGATGCGCAACCAGAAGCAACTCCACAGCGCACTTCGACTTTGGCAAATTCTACATCATGTAAAACACCGAGCTCTGTCACAGATTCAAAACGGAAGAAGGTTGCCTTCTTAGACTCACGTGGATCAACAAATTTCTCAAGTAACTCATCACCATCTAATGGAAGCCCAGGTAATCTAAAATCGATCCTCAAACCTGTCGCTCCAATTGACGAAACAGCCGAAAAATCTAGTGAAGGTGCGCAGCCAATCTTGGAAGATCAATCGTTGGAGGAAATTTTGAACTCGTTTGAACGTGCGCTCTCCTCTGGAGATGGAAATACCAAAAGAACCCTCTATTTAACTCTAAGTACAGTGATTATGGCGAATGATGAAGCTAAAGTATCGAAGGATATGCAATATCGTCTAGCAGATATTTTACGTGAAATGGATGCCGACATTGAACGAGAATTACAAGAGAATGCAGCACCAGTCAACCGAAATATTAGTTCTGCTTATAAGATTGCAGGATACCTGTTGACAATTCCTGAGATTGCTAAAGCCCTCGACTGGAAAGTTGGTCTGAATTACGTTCACCGAAGCATATGTCAGCTCAATAAACATAATACAGACTCCAAATCTCAGGCATTTGTTCATTTAAAGTTCTTATCATCAAATTTGTTTATTTATTCAACTATTCTTCAAGGTAATCTAATATCAGATGCTCTAGTGGCACTCAAGAGTCTCCAATATAAAAGCTCAATGAGTATACTTTGCGAAAAGCTAGCCATCTACGAACGATTCATTGAGAAAGGCGGCTCTTATATGCTCAGAGAGTCCAAAGATTGGATGAATGAAGTCATAACTTGTCTAGTCCACCCGTCAGCTACAATAAGGAATCGTGCCATTACGGTAACTAATATTGTCATTTTAAAATGCAGCGTTTCTAGCTATGATAACGGAATTGTTGCTCACTGTGTCTACTCAATATTTCATAGCGCTGATCGTCGAGACGCAAAAGCGAATCCTCAAGTAATCAATGTCTTTGTGAGACGCCTACAAGGACTATTAAGGTCTGGAGATGTTACTATAGCAATGACGATATGGGGGAATATTTTAATGCTTTTACAACACCAAGACCCCGGCGGTTCAGAAACCAAAGTAGAACAATGGGAACATCTTCGAATATGGATGTCTGTCCTGCGGGAATGCTTTGACATTGGAACTGTAGCTTCGCGACAAGCTGCATTTGAAGCATTGAGAAATGTTGTTTATTTATGGGCATTTTCGCCCTTGTTGACGTTTTATGACTCTAAAGATGATACAAAAACAAAAATGAGGAGAAGGATCGATACTCTTCTTTATGCATTCAAAAAGAATAACGGTGAAAGCAACAAGGTAATCTTGCTGGATATATTTGCAACTATAGTGTACCTAACATTGAGACCTTGCAACACTCGTCATGATCAGAGGCTTGTATATCGGATTGTCTGGAAAAACATAATATTTCCCGTGGTTACATATTGGAAGGATGATAAATCAATGATATTGAAAGTGGCAAGCATTTTGAAAAATACCCTAACGCCATTACGAAATGTAGAATTTGAGCCTTGTCGAGCGTTGCAAGTGCGTGGATTTCTTGAATCAAACAATGAAAATTCGGAAACCTTAGGAAATTACATGTGTTTACCACCCATTAATGTCGCTGGAGAGTCAGCGAGTATTATCTTGCCAAATATCTTCAAGATGCTCATCCTTACTAATTCTCCACAAGATGACAATCATACGGTATTGGAGTTATGGGACACTTTTCTCGTGGCCATGACGTTGGGCTCAGATGATGGTCTAGTTACATCTTCAAAACAATCAGCTTCTATAATGATTGGTATCCTCAATTGCACAGAATTCATAGCCGCGTCAATGGCGGAGTTACCTTCAAAAACTGTCTCAGAGATTATTCAAAAATTTGTGCTACGTGTTGGATTTAGCCGTTTGACAACAGCTAGCTTGGTGTTTGACTATTTTGAGCAAAAGCTTTCATCGACTACAACTCCGGCAGACCTGTTAGAGAAGGCAAAAGCCTTCAAATCTCTGAAGAAAAAGAATGTTAAGCCAAATCGTGGAGGCGCAGAAGTTGAAGATCTGCTGAATAATGTCCCCAACTGGAATAAACAATTTTCACCGTTAGCATATCTTTTCAATGCCTTTGCGTCTTCTTATGGAAAAGAGATCGATTTGGCTGAGGCACTTGCTGCCAGTTTGGTGGATCAGTCCATTATTGATAAAGCTCTGTTTTATAAAGAATGTATAAATCTTGTCCCTATTGTTGCCCACGACGAACGAGATAAAGGACTACCGACTATTTGGAATGCTTTTGCAAAGCCTTATCTTGTGGAACTCTCAAACTTTGACGAAAGGGATAATTTGTCTTGTAACATTCTCGATTGTGACACAGTCTGCCTTCTCTTGGAGTATATCGACCCAGATATGTAAGCACAGTTTTGCCCGCTCTCTTTTATTTTTATTTTTATTTATGAGTTTCGTGGATTCTAACAAATTGTTTAGTTCATCTTTTGATATATTTTGGGCAGCAAGTCGGCTATTTTACGGCGCGTTTGATAACTTATACAAAAGACTATATTTTCGCAAGCATCCCGATCTATTCACACTTGTTTCTCGGGCAAGTAGGATTCTTGATCGTCAAAGCAGTGCAGAGCCAAATAAGTGAGTTGGGATATGCTCTAATTTACCTCTTTCTAATTGCTAATTCTTGATTTTTTCTTTTGTCCTAGCTGTTACAGACCCTCCGATGCACTGAGTATATCATCAATCACTTCTATCTTTAGCGTATTTGGAGATGTTCTCTTGTTCGAGATCGAATCATACCAGCGAGACCAGTTAGAATTGTAAGTGATATATCTCTATTATCTTAATCGAGTTGCTAATAGGTCATTAACGTTTTAAAAAGCGATGTCGAGGCGTTCATGTCTGTTGTGAAGAAGTGTTTGGAAAAAACTCCATATTGTCAAACGCAGAAAAGTATAATTCCAATATTTTTCGATACAACACTATTCTTTTTATGGAATCTATTAAAGGGAGCGGATATCTCAAGTTCTAAAGCAAGGATCTGCCGAAGTTTGATTGAGTTGATTCCGGCATGGTTGGAAATACTTGAATCTCAAGCTCTCACTGATACAGCAGCTAAACTAATTGTAAGTCGCTCTTCTTCTGGACTTTTTTCACTGGATTTACTAACATGAGATAATTTTTTCAAAGTCCTTCTGTCAGCGTATGGAAATGCATAAGGAATCTTATTCTGGGATTCCAATACAGATGATTGATACTATGGCTGATACTATTCGGGCATATACTAGAAGACAGCATTCTCTGAATGAGACTACAGATTTGATCACTATTAACAGAGACACAGAACCAAAACCACGGCAAACGATTGTCTCTCATCTTTTGCCCAAGGAAATCCCACGAATTGTTGATTCCTCGACTATATATAGCACAGTTCATTATACTCTGGTCGATGTGCAAGCTGCCAACGTGGATGTACAAAAAAGCGGGGATATGATTCCAGCTAGTGTGAGCGAGAGATCAAGTACACAGTATAGTGAATCAGTTACGCCGGCTCTAATATCTGCGGGACAAGAAGATGTCGTTACTGAAGATCCAAGTGTAACTAGTGAAGAAATTTCACTACCAAGAACTGATGGGCAAGTTAAGGAAAATTTAGAATCCCTTTCCATATCTAGATTACTCGATTCGAATCTTCAAGATGTTCTCGAGTCTTACGAGACTGACGAGTTATTTGAGCTTGAGACTAAACTTATGGATACTCTGGTCCGTGTGCGATCCTTACAGAAACAAAAGAGGGATGCTGCCTAAAAAAAAAAAAATGGGAAGAAAATTGAATGCATGTATTATTATATTTCTCCTGGAACAACCGGAGAAAAACCTTAGGAGTTTTTATTTTTTATTTAATTATTGGCGATCGATAGTACTTGGTTTTCTAAATATTTATTTATTTATTTATTTATTTATTTTTTTTTTGAAAATTCTTACAATAATTTAATAGTTTGCTCTGATCATGCCAATGAGGATTTCAACTCCAGCTACTACACCATCGATAACTTTAACCTTGTCTCCCGCACCTGAACGCACAGCTTCTTCCATACCAGCCATACCCGCGCACCCAAGACAAATAGTTACAGCACCAGCATCAACAGCCGCTTTTGAACATTCAGCAATTCTTTTACGTACGAATTCTGGATCTGCACGATGAAGTTCCAATACACCAAGTCCAGTTGAGAAAGTACCAGCAAAAGTTGCTTCATTTATTCCGAGCATCATTCGGACACCTTCATCTAAAAGTCTTTCCCATGCTTTACCTGTAGTAACAATAGCGAATTTCCCACCACCAATAGCAAGAGAATGAAGTACTGAAGCATGAAATATACCAATTACTGGTTTGCGTGTTTGTTCCCTCAAGATATGTACAAGTGGATGATCTGAATAGCAAGCAATAAGTACAGCGTCAACATAATCAAGCTGTTTTAAAATTTCACCAAGACAATTCGATGCTGAACTAATTTCAGTAGTATAATCATCAATAGATTCTGGTCCTCCTGATGGTCCTGTCATGTAAACATACTCAAAATTATTCTTGAGACGGTTAGGCTCTAGTAATTTTTCCAATTCAATGGTGATCTCACTAGACGAGTTAGGATTCACTATTAGAATCCTTTTAATGGAATTAATCACTTGAGGCATTAGCGTGGAGTCTTTTATTTGCATTTTCTTTGGTTTTCTCGATCAATGTCTCTTGAAGTATACTTGTAGTGGTTTATTTATTTAGTTCCCCATGCTCGAGGGATTTCTTATCGTGGCCCACGTGACTTTACAATGCTCCCAAAAATCGGATGATCAAAGCAGGGTAACTAAAAATGTTGTAGGATTTCTTATTAAGAGTAATTTATTGTATACTATTCATCGTCATGTACAGTAGTATCTAAGTAAAGAGTATATGTATTTTTTTCCCTTATTCTGCGATCAATTCATCTTCAAAGTCAAAGATCCGTAGCTCACTAAATATATCGTTCTTTTCTACCCAGCCGACAAAGCTGAGATGCATGGGATCTTTGCCCAAGTAATATTCTCTGTCTGCTTCATTTTCAAATTCAGTTACAAACATGTAGTCGATGTTTCCACCACGGCCTTCAGGTGAATTGTTGGTTCCGGATTTGAAATACTTGATATACTTGGTCCCATCTGGTTTCTTACAGTCTTTGAGTTCTCTTAGCTTCTTTACACATTCGGCTCGCAGATCACCTGGTAGATCTGATCTGAACACGACTTGAACCGTATGCGTAATACCCATAATGCTTTGATGATGATGAGATAGTGTAGTGCAATGTAGTGTGTATCGTATTGTATTTGTCCTACTAGAATGACGACCTTGGATATAATCGGGAATTGACGGTCATTTGGGAGATTCCGTCTCGATCCGGATGCCAGTGACATCTTCACAAGTGATCTCCGGATAGCAATCGAGCCACGTGAGCGGCCATGATCTGCACGGCGCCCCCTTTTTATATATATATATATATATATATGCAGGGCTGATATGCAGTTGAGGGAGATAGTGCAACGGATTGACTTCACACATCACCTTCTACATTCTACATTGTTGACAACTGCATCGAACTACATTTATCCTCACAATCGAGTACAGTGTAAGTAAACCTTAAGAACCGAGATAATCTTTGTCACGTGCTGTGTTACCCGGCGAACGCCGGTTACCGAATTATAATTAATCCAATATGAGATGACATCCGGGTAACTTTTACCTTCGCCTTGTTCTCATGGTTTTTATGGAACGTCACAACAATCTGTATACCAAACTAGAGCAACTTCCCAGCCTTGCCGATTGAATGCCATATTATTGGCTCTCGTTACTAAGAGGTTTGAAGAGAAATATGAGTACTAGTTCAACAAAAGCTGGCAGATCATTCGATGTAAGTGACATTTATTTACTGGTTGTTGTATATATTTCTAACCCGTATAAGGATGCCGTAACTGCTCTTAATTCTTTGCAGTCCAACTTTACCGTCTTGGAGGCACTGCGAGCCAAAGGTCCATCTGCTAATGTCTTAGCTATTCCTGAGATGGTGGAATGGCTTCGCAGAATAGATTATAAGGTATAATCTAGATATGAATCATTTCTTGTCCCTTTTCTTGCTGCTAAAACTCCCTTATCTTTTTACATTTAGCCATCTGATCTTAATAAGCTCAATATTGTACACATTGCTGGTACCAAGGGAAAGGGTTCTACTTGTGCATTTACTGCCTCGATTATTTCACAGTATCTTAATCGTGGTGTTAATCAGATTGGTCTTTACACATCGCCGCATCTAAGATCTGTATGTGAGCGTATAAACCTAAATGGATCAAGTATTTCTGAAGAATTATTTGCAAGATACTTCTTTCAAATATGGGATAGGATTGAAGCATCGGAATCTCCTGAGGATAAGTTTCCTCAAATGGGTCCTGGAATCAAACCATCTTATTTTCGGTACCTTACTTTAATGTCCTTTCACGTATTCCTCAGTGAAGGCGTAGACTCAGCAGTGTATGAAGTAGGCGTAGGAGGAGAGTACGATTCTACCAATGTCATTCAAAAGCCTACAGTCTGTGGAATATCTTCACTCGGAATTGATCATACAAGTGTATTAGGGAATTCTATTAAAGATATTGCTTGGCATAAGGCGGGAATATTCAAAAAGGGTGTACCAGCATTCTCTTCTAAACAGCCATTGGAAGCATGGCAAGTACTACTCGAAAGAGCCAAAGAACGTGAGACAACAGTCACAGAAGTGGATATTCATCCAGAACTCAAGGACGTCACTTTAGGATTGGCTGGTAATGTTCAAAAAATTAATGCATCACTCGCGATTCAATTAGCAAAAACCCATCTTGAGAAACTTGGTATAAAAGTTCCTCAAGTAACAGAAAAAAGGCTATCAGATGAATTTATTAATGGGTTGCAAAAGACTGAATGGCCAGGACGATGTCAAACTATTCTTGAAGACAGTATAAGATGGTTAATTGATGGAGCTCATACTGCTGAAAGTGTCCTTGCAAGTGTTGGCTGGTTTATAGATTTGAGCCGTAACCATCGTGGGCCTCGAGTTCTTATATTTAATCAACAGAATCGAGATGGTGAGCCGTTGATTAATGTCATACACCAACAGATTAGAGGCATCCTCACATTTGACCACGTCATATTTTGTACAAATGTGACTTACTCATCTGGAAAGTATGCTAAAGGTACGTTGTCGACTAATTTTCTTTTTCTTCTTCTTCTTCCCTATGATTCAATGCTAATAAATAAACAGAGCTTACTGCAAACACAATAAATAAGAAGGATCTTGATACCTTAAAGGTTCAAAGAGAAAATGCAGAGCTATGGAAGAAGCTCGAACCAGCTAGTAAAGTACACGTTAAGGCAAGTATACAAGAGGCAGTGGAGGTAATTCGTGGTCTCGAAGAGAGACTAGCAGCTATGCAGTCTATTGATGTATATGTCACAGGCAGTCTTCACCTAGTTGGTGGATTGCTAGTTGTTTTAGACAAATGATAATAAAAACAACTAAGTCACTAAAAAACTTTCTAAGGGATTTTATGTAATAGAAATCAAGTCCTAAATTTTAGATTTTTCTTTTTTTTTTTTTTTTTTTATATGGGACGCAAGGCATACATCTTGACAGGATAGATTTCTGCTGGGAATCCTCGCTGAAGTTCAGTATGCAAAACGCGGAATCCAGATTCCTTAAAGAGATGGCAATAGTTTTCGTTTGTTCTCGTGACTGATGAGTCTAGGTAGTCAAACTCATCCTCACTGGAAGAGTTATTCTCCTTGACAACTATTATACCGTTATTTTGTAAACCATTGGCACATCTTTTGAGGAAAGCAATCAGGTCTTGATCCGTAAGTTGACTTAGACACCATTGACACCATATTAGCCAATATTTATTTATTTCTGGAGTGAAATCCTGCATTCCCATTTGATATATGGTTCCAATTTTACCCTCTGCTTTAAGGTCTGCAAGATCTTTATGTGCTTGAGTAACGAATGGTTCAACAGGTTCCACTAGATCAATACAATCACAAACAACGCTGAGAACTCCACGTGTGACCCTTCCTACACCTGCTCCCATATCACAACCGTATTTCCCATAATTTTCATTACTCGCAGTAGCAAATGAGGGTAAAAATGACTTGACTTTGCGGAGAAATGTTAATGATCCAAGGACATCAGCTTTTGGTATGATGGAGTTTCCAAATCCTCCAAGAACTCCATCTACTGTAGCCGGTACAGTTGACCAATAATCTACCGCCTTTTTATATGAGATATCCTTATCCACTGGGGACGTCGTTTCTTCACTCATTTTACCGAGTCTGTGATTTTTGAAAGTTGGGACTTCATCTTCAATCTCATCTCATCTCATCTTTCATCCCAAACTAACCTTTGCATATCGATATTAACCTCTTAACTACATGTGTTTAATCACCACAATAAATGGCACCAGACGTTGATAAAGCACAATCAAGGCCCTTAATAGTATCAGATAATAATAATGAGACCAGTCAAGCGTTAATTGAAAGGGGAGCTCTGACAAAAAGGCCCCGGGTGGTCATCGATGAGGACGACTATGTTGATTCCCTTTCAACAATTATTGAGAGAGACTATTTCCCATATGTGAATGAACTTCGACTTCAAAGGGATTTCATCGAAGCCAGTGCATCTGGAAATGAAGATAATGCTAAAGAGTGTGAACGACAGCTTATGGCGGAACGCCTTCGCATTGCTCGAGGATTTAGACCTCAAAACCAAGGGACATCAACAGAGCACAACACTTCATCGGAGGATGACTATAACAACGGTTATGCATCTAAGGAAGCCCAAATAATAAATAGTAATCTGAGTTTGGATGCGTTCCAAGCAAAGTATACATCTGAAGACAACAAGTCATTCAACGACCTGCTTGATCGGCAAAATGCTCAAAATAGGGCAGTCTATGAGTGGCAATGGGGTAATAATCGTATAGAAGGACCTCAATCTCAGCACAATCACAAGGCATTAGATTTTGAGCAAAATAAGTTATTACAGGCTGCCAAGGGGGCGGCTCCCATGCAACAAATTGCATGGAAAGATGACGATAGACCAAATAATATAAACTGTACGGTTGATAAACCAAGGAATGACCTTTTCTTTATACCTGACCGTGGGAGTCTTTCGGCTGAAACAGTTGCAAATCAACGATCTAAAGAAATACACCCGGAGAATACTCGACTTCTACCTCCGGTAGATGGTGAAGGTCCCTCTAAAATAGAGATCGAGCGAGCAATGAGAGATTTCTCAAATTCAGAGTTTGCAACTGATGATTCAGGAAATCCAACCGTATCAGGGTTCACGTTTGTTGATGAGAATGATTTTCAGGTGCCATCCAAGCCTAATAAATTTAACATAAAACAAGAACCTTCTAGAGAATCTGTTCATCGACGTCTTTTAGAGCGAAGGCAAAAACAACAACATTATAATAATTTAGGTGGTTTAAACTCAAAAGGCAAAAGGTGGACTCCATCTACGACAGGGACACCAACATCAAGACGTCAAGCTGCGTTGACTCCTGCTGGAAAAAGATTATTAAGTAGATTCTCAAAGACTCCAGTTCATGATGGATCATTATCTAATTTTGGTGATTCATTCACAAATCTTACCCCGAAATCCCATACAAAGTCTAGAAAATCAGCCTCAATTAAGAATAATTAATAAGCCTAAAAGGAAAAAAAAAATCTACTCTTTCGGTCGACATAAATAAGGTCATGCTGTATATTTTATTAGGAGTTTTCAAAGTCATCAAGTTCTGGTTTATAATATAATTTATTTTGCATTTACAAAGATTCATATAAAAAAAAAAAAAGCCCATTTGACGTTATTAGTTGTATATCATATTATATAATCTATATGATTTTAAATATCTGGCTTCACTATCAGACCAATGCTTCCATGAAGTTAAAGTTGGTTTTCTCTCTCTTTGATAATGGAGGTTCTTTTGCCAACGTCTTTTTCTCCATACTAACAGTGGTTTGTTTATCGGGATAAGGATACCGTGAGTTTCGGAGGCATAGGTGCGAGCAATTGAGCACGCTTTCGCAACTTCACCAACTTCGACGCGTTCAAGTAAACAAACAAAAAATTTGGCTTTTTCCCATTGCCTGAATAAAATATGCCCACCCTAGTAGCCTGTGTCATTTCTTCCTCCCTGGAGCGAAATTCTGTGATAAATGGCAAGACAGGGAGTTCCAACTTTGTACATTGCACGCATAACCTGTTACTCCATGTAATGCTCAAATCAGTATGACATTTCTACCAACTGTTCTTGTACAACTTCCCAAAGGGGAGAACCATTATGGTTACACTCATCTTCATTGCTTTTGATATCTCGCCAAATTTCCCTCGCCTCACCCTTAAGATATAGGCACATCATTCCTTCCCACCTTGTAATGGGAATATCGTGGGCCAAGAGGAGGGATTCAACGTCTTCGATCCAGTATTCAGCATTTTCTCCCCGGGCACCCGTAAAAGGGCGAAGTGGTAGAATGCCTATAAACATGGGGCGACGAGCAATCAACTCCTTCGGTTCTGAAGGAATGTCCACTGAACGCGTCGCAGGAGTGATTGGAAAAGTCTTGTTTTGAGCTAACAATGAGCGTGCGAGCGCAGTGAGCTCGGCAATCTCTCTCGCAATGCTACCGATAGAGTCAATGACCAGAGCGTCTTGAGAACTGATTTCGGTATTTCTTAGAAGGCATATCTTCGTATAATTTCCAGATTACTATGCCAATCGACTTTGCGACGAACAAGTACGAGCACAGGTATTTATCAAAGAACTATTACACACGAAAGATGCAAGTACTGTCATCTCGAGCAAGTAATACACGATCCATCAAGCGCGTAAATAAGCATTGCTAAAGGGACAAATAGGATAAGTTAAAAGAAATAAGATAAGTTAGGCGACTCGAAAGGGTTGAGACAATTACCCGGCCTCCTCCGCATGAACATGAATTTCATGTAAATGCAAGTAAGAATAATACCATGACCGAGAGTTTTTGAATAAACTGGTGATTCTCGAGCCAATTGGCCGACAATCTTTAACCAGAATACAATGTCGGCTCCTTATGATAAAAGACGCCCAGGATTCCCTTTGATTGAAGAGGAATGGCCTATACGCAAAGTTGTTTGCGTTATCAGGGACAGTCTATGCGCTAGCATTGATGCTCCCTATTCGTTTGATCAGCTGAGATCCTCTCCATATTCGACAACTGTAATAAGGCCTCTTGGTTGTTAATGCATTTCTTTTATATTTTTTAAATCCAATTGAATGAACACTGACCTTTTTCTACCCTTTTAGTCAACTCTCTCAAGGAGTCAAAACATAAGGGCATCATAGCTGGCCTCATGGCCGTTCGGCTTGAATTCTCTGGAGATGAAGATGACGAGAGCTTGTCAATGGCAAGAGCGGTGGCCGCTGAACTACTTGCGATCCGCTATGTTAACAATATATCTGGAACTCAATTGATTGAATACACCACTTATGAAATTGGCGAAGATTTACGACTGAATGATTCTATACCGTCTACATCCTCTGATAGTCGGACAAAGACCAGCGATGAGGAGACACCCCTCTTAGAACCGGAACATTCAAACAGTACCCCACAGCGCAATTCTGGTGACGACGATGTCGCCGCCGCCGCAGAGAGTGCCAACGGAGATGACGATGAAGGTTTATTGCTCTTTGATAGTAGTATCGGATTGAATGCTCTAGAACTTGCAGTCTTGAGTGAGGCAAAGAAGTTTCTCAGTTCCCGCCCAATAGAAGCTGTCTTGCAAGCCATCTGGGCAGGTGATATTGTTTTCTGGGATAGTATCAGCGTCGAATCACATAAAAAGATTACTGTATACAATGGTCACTGTTCTGACTATTATTCAAGGCTCAGAGTACCAAGATATAGAGCTATTTATATGTTATTTTATTACGTGGTTATAATTTTATTTCTATTTGCAGTGCTATTCTGGAATTTTCATGATCATTTCACAGCTACAGAATTGATAATGGATATTCTATTTGCTGGATTAGTCTATGAAGAAATAACACAAATCACTGAGTCTGGCAGTTTAGAAATATACATTTCAGATTATTGGTCATTATTTGATGTGACGGTTGATGTTATCTTTCTCATCTTTGTCGGAATGAGAATATATGCAATAAATTGGCACAATGATCAAATTAATGATTTAGCTTTCCAAGTTCTTTCCTTATCAGCACTAATTCTAATACCTCGGGCTTTCTCTTGCTTATCAACTCTTCCATACTTTGGTACTCTATTACCGTGTCTACGTGACATGGTGAAGGAATTCCTTAAATTTCTAATTATAATCGTTGTAATATACTGTGGTTTTCTGACAACATTTTCCTTCCTGGGAAGGGATCACTATTCACCTAAAGAGATGGCATGGCTTCTTGTACGTGTTTTCTTTGGTAATTCGGGATCTGGATTCGACGCGGCAAAGTATTTAACTCCAACGTTTGGCTCCCCTTTAATGCTTGTATTTGTCACAATGACAAATGTACTACTTGTCACAGTACTTATTTCAATATTATCACAAAAATTTAGTACAATAATGCTTAACGCCAAAGAGGAATACTTCTTAATGTTTGGTTCTTTAGTTCTCGAAACTATCACTACTTCTGACAGGGTCACCTACTTCTACCCCCCACTGAATATATTATCTCTAATGATTCGACCATTACGCTATGTACTTCCACGACAGCAATATCGCAGTGTTAGAATTGCAATACTTAAAGTTACTCATGCGCCCTTTGTTGGAATACTCTTAGGTTATGAATATGTCATATCCAAGGTAACTAAGGGATTGGATAATTCAATGTGGTCTGATGAAGTTACCCCCAAATTACACAACGAAGCTTCTAAAAAGAGGTTAAGACTAGCAAGGGCAATATATTCTCCTCTTCATGCACGTCACTTTGCTAGGGGTGCTCAAGCAGGGACTGGTTCGAACCATAGTGAAGCGAGCTACCCGTCTGGTGGTCGTATGGGATTTGGACAAGCAATGGTACCAAATGTTCGACCATCTAATGAATCCATGGGATTTGTCCGACGTCAACAACTTCCAAGAAGCAGTCATGGAAATAAAAATTATGATAGTGATACCTCAACTCCGATAAAATCAAACAAGAAATCAAATAAGAAAGCTGATTTTCAAAAGATCTCTAAAACCTTTGGAGACACTTCTTCACCACAGGAAGGGCAATCCAAGATTTCTTTGATGAACAAAGACCATAAAGCATTAAAGGCTATATTTAGCAGGGATAAAGAAATTCCACCGAAAACCCAGAGCACTCCAGACTTAGAGCATACAAAGCACCCTACATCATCAGACAATGAATCCCAAGCTGCTGATTCAAAGGATTTATATGATGACATCAAGGCTGAAGAACGTGATTTTGGAGTTGTTGATGTTCAAGCAAGGTCTGAAGCTCGCCTTCATCATATGGAAGAGCAGCTTGATTCTTTAACTAAAAGTTTGCAACAAGTAACAGAAGCTCTAAAAATAAAAGGGGGAAAGGGAAAATAAAAAAAAAAAAAAATGGTACGATATAATAAGTATAGCTATGTAATATTTTTACTTATGAAGGTCATTAGAATTTGGAAACCTAGACAAAACGTAATTCGTAATACGAGAGAAAAAAAAGAAATCAATGGGTTAAAAATTAACACAATTACATAAATCCACCACCACCACCGCCGCCTCCAAATCCGCCGCCACCGAATCCACCAAACGGATTACTTGGTCCGCCGTTACCAAATGGGCCTAATCTAGATGACGGTTGTTGATTATTCTGTAAACCTTCAGGATCAGTAAATTCATCCAGGGGCGCTCCTGTAGGATCGAATCTAGCACCGCGAGGATGGCTCGGACCCATTCCTGGTAGAGATGGATGTTGGGGCCCACCACCAAAGATTGGGTGATCAGGACCAGGGATCATTCCACTTGATGAACCAGGTTGACGACGATCATCACTTAGTGGATTAGGTGGAACATTTGACATTGGATAAGGAGGTCCACCACCTAGTCCAGGAGGATTTAAATCATCTTGTCCTACAGCAGGAATTCGAGGGTATCCAAAAGAAGATGGTTGATTATCTCTTAAGGATCGACTAATCTCATACTCATCCTCAAATCCTGGAGGCCGCTCACTCAAGGGAGGATAATCTGTAGGCCTTACTGGTTGGCGTCCACCACCAATTATGTGCTCAGGATTTGGCTGTTGATCAGGTTGAATTCTGGGGTAAGTTGCAGGTGGGACCTCTTCCTCAGAAGGTGGTTGCTGCGCATTTTCACCGCCGCGAACCTGTTCATCAGAAGTTTTCTTATCATCCTGCTTCTTGTCTTTCTTTTCTTCTTCTTGCCTAGAAGGATCCTTTTTGTTATTATCCGACATAGTGGCAGAGTAATATGCAAGCGTCGAGTTGTGGATCCCAAACGCCGTCGTAATCTGCGGCTCATTTTCCATCTTGGGATGTATACTTTGATCCCAGCATCTCGAGGATTTTCGAAAAAAAAAAAAAGGAAACAAGATTACATGGCAGAAGCTGATATTGAAAGCGATGTTGGACAATTACAGCAAGATTCTGAGATTACAGATGAGCAACAAGATTGGAGATTTCTTAGCCAGTTGACGTAAGAGCAAAACGAACAAGTGCTTGGATTTCTTTTCTAACAACATAATTTAGATCGAGCAATGGAGCCAACCAACTACCACGAAGGGGAGAAAAAGATTTTGAACCTGATGGTACAGGCTATCAAGAGAGAATGCTCCAAGAGAGCAGAAACGCCATGTATCAGGCTCTACAGGGCGAACGAAAACATGCTGCGTAAGGAAAAAAGTTTCGCTTGGTTCTTTTTTATGAGAGATTGCTAATTGCAAGAATATTACAACAGCAAGGCACACGTATCTGCAGTGTGGCATCCAAATTTAGGTTTAGCATCTGTTGCTCAGCCTCGGGGAGCACATTTCAAGACTACTGGTAAGGCCGACAGCAAGGGTACATTATGGCTACTCCCAGAGGAATTGATCTACTTGGTTGAAAGGGGTAGTATAGAATCTTGGTGGCCTCAAGGGCTTCCTATGACTGTTCAAGCAGTCTATGCTGCATGTTTGCGTCATTGTAATGGATTGGAGTTTTATCAGACTTATGCTTACCTTAGAAGGGCAGGTTTCATTGTCCAACGCGCTCCCTCGTTTGATTATCAAACTGCTCTAAAAGATTATAAAGAAGCTTTACAACTAGAAAAATACCCATCAAGTTCACTCATTTCAATACTGTCAGATGTGATATATTCCGGATTGGCTGTTTTTCGTCGTGTGGGATTCCTTAGTAATATGTGCTCCTTACCTATTATTGATATGAAATCTCATGAGGAATGCCTTATATTTACAAATACCATATGGGGAAAAGGCAACAAGCGGAAAAAGTTCTCTAGTTATCCAGAGATATATAGACTTCTACAAATAATACCATGCCATTCTCCTATTCGAGATGCTACTTTGGAACCACCAGATGAGATTTTCCGTGTCTTTTATCATGTCTGGAAACCTAGGCCTACATTTAAGAAGACGAATCCTGGTGATCCAGATTTTCGAATTGTGGTAGTAAATGCACGTCAACAGCGTATGCCAACTCTTGCACAGTTGTCACGTTTGTTCAATTCTTTCCCCATTAATCCCAATATGGCTGAAAAGCCCTACTATGAAAAGTTAAAGCAAGGTCATCGGCAAGCAATCTTAGCAATTGTAGATGCAGGAGTTATCAGTTTTACAACTTTTGGCGATGTCGGATTTGGTGATGAACCTATTTACAATCGAATAAGCTACGGATCTGATAAAGGAAAATCTCGGCCGCCAACGAAAGCAACAAATGTAAAGAAATAATAAATTTATTAATATGGCTTGAACAGGGCCCTAAAAGATCTAGACAAGATCGGTAAAAATATACAAGAGTGGTGGTCGTAATGATCGTTCCTTCGTCATCATGTGACGTATACGTAGGTTTTTCGTTAAACATCCAAGTAATCAGACACAACCAATAATTCTAAAGCCATTTCTGGAGGTATTTCAAACTCAGGGATGTCTGTCGTACTTGATTCGGAATATCTTAGGTTGTAATAGAGATATTCGCAGACTTTTTCTAGGAGATTCCCACTGAAGAAAGGAAGGAATCAGAAAAAAAAAAAGTCCCTCCCAAAATAAAAAGAAGAGAGTGTCATATAGTCTTACCTTATATCTGGTAAAACTACTTTATTTTGTGTTCCTTCAGAGAATGCGCCTATCAAAACGATTTGATATTAGAAAAAGAGAAATAAGTCAAAAAATCAATATCCGCAGCGACTCACGCGTTTCTCGGAACATAGACCTGAGAGTTCCTGATACGAATGCAGCTTTTCGTTGAATTATGTATTCGAATCCATCTGAAGAGACCAAGCGAACATATGACGGAGCACTCGGTGCTGATGCTGACATATTTTTTTTTTTTCTTTTTTATTGAGCGCGTTCTGGGTCGTTGTAAAGGTGGACTATTTTCTACCACTTTTCACGTTGCCCAAAACAAGTTTAGCCCCAACATTGCTTGTCAACTGAATTGAGCTTAGTTTGAAATTTAAGCATTCTTCTCAGGCTAGAACGTTTTCGAGTTAAATGAGTTGTCACCTTGCACGCACACACACACAATAGTAATAGTGAGTGATTAGATAAACAAAAGGATTCGTGCCTGTATTGCGCAACAACATTATGCCTTAGTTCTGCGCACTTGAAAAATAAGTTCAATATTGTACTTTACTAGATAATTATTTATTATTTACGATAGACCTGATTCCCGACCATAATAGTAATAAAAAACAAAATATTCCTTTACAGTATTCAGTATTTTTCTGTCCATATAAGGATACGAAACTTGAAATGGTGTAAACAAGTCAATTCAGTAACCGACCTTTTCCTTTTTAAGGTTTAAGCTCCGCCATATGCGGCGCAACTTTATTCATTCCGAGCCAGATGAGTAGCCCGGGAAAAAAAAAAAAGAGGTGAAAGAAAGAAGAATAAATTAATCAAACTAGTTTGTTTACCAAAATAATATAATTTTTTCTCCGCACCAACTGAATACTTTCATTATTGATTCTTTACAAATACGCTCGTTAAATTTCATCCATCTTACCTTTTGCTGTTGTTTTTTCGTTGTTGGTTTTCTTTTTGAGATATGAGAATCACCCAACCACTTATCGTTGCCGCGGTCGGGAGCGCGCTACTTACATTTGTTGACGCGTTGGTACCTATTACAATTCGTGGTAATGCTTTTTACCAACCATCACCCTATAAAGGTGTAGATGGAAGCCAATTTGTCATTGTTGGAGTCGATTATCAACCAGGTGGCTCATCGGGCTATAATGAGGATACCGGTACTGATCCACTGTCAAATGGAACCACTTGTCTACGTGATGCAGTAGCTCTACAGCAATTAGGTGTAAATACCTTACGTGTGTATACTATCAACCCTGATACTAACCACGATGAATGTATGTCCATTTTAAATGCTGCTGGAATCTACTTAATTCTAGATGTCAACTCTCCAACTGAAGCACTCAATCGGGCAGATCCAGCTTCAACTTATAATGAAGATTATTTAGAGCGCGTCTTCAAGGTTATTGAAGCATTCAAGGATTATCCAAATACTCTTGGATTCTTTTCCGGAAATGAAGTCATCAATGATGCCGGTTCTGCAAGTGTTTCTCCTCCTTATATACTCGCTTTGCAACGGGACATGAAGGCATATATTGCCCAAAATGCAAATAGGACAATCCCTGTAGGCTATTCAGCAGCTGATGATGATGTTCTAAGGGTCGCAATGTGGGAATACGTTAGCTGCGGTGACACAAACTCATCTTCCGACTTTTATGCAATCAACTCGTACGCATGGTGTTCAGGTACCTCAGATTGGGAATCTTCTGGATATGGCACTTTAGCTTCCACTTTTGCTAATACTTCTATTCCAATATTCTTTTCCGAGTATGGTTGTATAAAGAATTCTCCACGTACATTTGATGAAGTTTATGATGGAGTTTATGGTGACTTAATTTCTGCAAACTTTTCCGGTGGTCTTGTATATGAATTTAATAATGAAGAGAACAACTATGGCCTCGTTGAAAATAATGACAATGATACAATTACTCTCCTTCAAGACTATTACAATCTCCAGACTGCATATAGTAAGATGTCCTTCACTACACGATCGGGAGATAATCTGACTGCCAGCGAAGTAAATCTTCCCGAGTGTGATACAGACGCTATTTCAGCTCTCGATTCAAGTTTTAATACATCATATTCCTTACCAGATTGTCCAGCCCCTGACCTAATTGAAAATGGAGTCAATGCAACAAACGTTGGGAAATTGATTGATTTGAATGAAACCACATCTCCTCTAGATATTCTCGGTCTTGATGGTACCACTATTAGTAACCTCACATTGGATGTACCAGAAAGCAATGAAGTTAATGAAGACCCTAATCAGTCTGTCACCTCTCTTAGTGCTGCACCTACTACGACATCAAGTCGAATAAGTGCATCCACAACTTTCCCTGCTACTACCACAATAACAACGACAAGTTCATCGGCATCAGCCTCTGCCACAAAGAAAAATAGTGGAGGAAACTTGTCTCCAAAGTCAAGCTCATGTGCTGGAGCTCTTTTCGCAGCTGTTGCACTTGCTGTTTGCGTTTTATAGGTAAGAGTGTATACCCTTTTCTTCTCTTCTCTTGTCTTTTCTTTTTTTTCGATTCTTTTGTCTGTGTGTTAGTAGATCAATTTACCGGTTGGGTATTATTTTTGTCATTATTCCTTGGACAGTAAAAGTGAAAAGAACTATAACGTACTTTTTTTCGTCTGGTTGTCTGCTAGTCTATTAAAAGTTTGTATTTTGTTGCTGTTGCTGGTTGGCATCCAATCAGACGAAGATACTTACTATCGCCCGGTTTGTAAATAATGCGCTTTGAAGGATGTGGCTTTTTACTCTCTAGGGCTTCCCTTTTTGCAACCTCCACAGCAGTCGAAATGTATGCAAGTTTTGCCTTACATTCGGCATGAGTGAATGGAGTTATCGTAATTGGCTCTTCAATTATCATATCCTTGCAATTAACTGTTTTTGCCTTGACTGTCAATAGATGTTCAATAGTATACGAGGAAGAAGCAGTTGTGAATCCATTGACAAGTATAGCTGGGAAACCTGGCCGTGGCTTGACAAATGATCCACCGTCTTTATCTCTTTTCCTCAATTCAGGAAAGTCAATGAGTAGCTCAGCACCAAGACCTGTTTCGGGCAGTTTGGAGTCAAATTGTTGAGTACATTTAGCTATCCTCCGGGTTTTCACAACGGGTTCATCATTTGGATTAAACTTGATAATCTCATCAATATGAGCAGATAGTCGTACAAGTTTTATTTTCCTGCTTTTGGCTGGCCAGTCTGGGTTTGGTAGTACTTTAGCATAAACAACTAAAGCATCACCTGGCCCAAACGATGAACGAGGAATAGATACCTCTAGCTGAGCAATATGATCAAGTGATTGCTGAGTCTTAAATTTTGGAACATTAAAGGTACCAAATGTAGACAGTGTATCATACCCTCTTACCACAACTGGCTGCGAGACAATAACATTCTGTTTCGTGCTATTAACCGTCACAATTAGTTGATACAGAGACTCGACAATTCGACCCGTCGTAGTTATGCTGGCTGGGATTGGCTTGTCAGTAGGGAGATCAAGGTTGAAGGGTAGATCTCCTCCGAGTATTTCCTCGTAGCCACGGCCGGCTGTACTCTTAAATAGTAGCCTTGTCTTTCCAATTTGAAAAGATTGTTCTTTGCGATGATGAGTAACTTTATTCGAGGGGATGCTAACAGAATCGGTCCGATAAAACGCTAGTGATATGGTAGATATATTTATAGGCGCACCATCTGACGATCTTACTTGAACAGTACCAACAAGCCTCGGTTTAGTTGCAGGTATTCCGGGATATCCTACTACCAATTCCTGGTTAGCAATGCCACGCACATGGACAAGGATCATAATGAACTACCAGACTTGCTCGGTAATTTGGGAAGCGATGCGATGACATTTGTTTTGATTGCAACGGCTGGGAGATGAGCAGAACCTTAATTACTTTGTACGTTGGGAGGTAAAACAATATCTACTTTGTATACAAACCTTGAAAACATTATCCAGGGCAGCAAGCGAGGTTTGTGACAGGTCGTTCTTCAGTCAGGCAATCTATTAGGGGGACTCACATATATATAGAGTGGAGGATTCCATTGCTGAACGGCTCTTACTTGTTTATATCGTTATAATTCGAGAAAAAAACAAGCTTGATCCGGCAGAAGATAAACAATATAGCTCGTTTTTCTCAATCATATGAAAAGCACTGAACTTCTTTCCGGGATTTTTGATTCTGGATCACGGCTGTTGTCTAAAGGTTAGCTATAAATGGTTATCATTCGATTGTATGTTCACTTTACTAACTGTCATTTCTGGAAAAAGCTTTTGAAGTATTGCACGACTACTGGAATCCGAGTATCGATGAACAGGAAATAACTCGTCAAGACGTGGCTGAGCAAGGTATGTTGTTCGGTCTTCAAGAAGAACTTGTGCTTTCTCTGACAATGTTATTCAGAATCGCAATCTATAAAACGATCTCTGATAGAGGCAGCGCTCAGTTCTGAGCCCGAGGAGCTTGATCCTATTCTAAATTATACAGCACACATGGCGCCATCACAGAATAATAATGCACACTGGGCTCAAAGGCATGATAGACATGTCAATTTGTCAACGCCGACACCGTCGACGGTAACCCCGTCGACTAGCGATTTGCGACTGTCAACCGTACGAAGCCGACATCATAAACGAATTGTATCTCGACCACTTTCACAGGCCAAAATTGATACACCTCAGAGCTTGCGACGTCACCAACAACAGATGTCCCAGCCTATTCGACCTTCTTACGGACATGCGCTTCCTTCATACAATGGGGGGACTGGGAAAAAGAAATCTTCGGCATTTCTGGAATATCTAAGACAAAACCACCTTCGGAGTTCAGTCCCTAAATCAAATTACTCTAAAAAATATGCTATTAGCAAGCCTAAAAATGGCTCTTGGCAACAACAGATGGGTCATCAACGACGCGATATGGCAACAACACCTTTACGAATGGATAATCCTAGGCAGCGCCTTCGAGAAATATCCCAGAGAAATGATGAATGGCTCGCGATTAAACCGAAAAGCTTAATAAACACAGTCGAACAAACGCCAGGCGCGCGACGAACACGGAGTAATGGAATTTCACCATTGTCGACAAAACAGAGTCAACAATCGCCAACTAGTAAACAACATCACAGGACTAGGTCAGTGTCAAAGAGGTCACGACAACATTTCGGAAATGCAAGTTTAGAAGCTCTTTTATCCCAGCTTATCCAAGAAGGAGATAAAGCGGATTTTCCAAGTTGGGAAGCTATTCAAACTGGACGGAAAGCTCGTGAACGTGAAATTCGAAAACTTCGTCGTCGTATTACACCTTTAAAGCCTTTAGATACCAAGGCAGAACGAGAAGTTGAACAATTATGGAGGAGAAGGAATCCATCAGAGATATTAACAACTGGGTATCGGATTGATGTTTCAGTTCGAGATATCCAAACATTAGCACCAATGAGATGGCTTAATGACACAATTATTGATTTTTATCTCAATATGATTACAGATCGATCAAAAAAGTCTAATTTATTACCAAGGAGTTTCTCATTTAATACTCATTTTTTTACAACCTTAAGATCAAGAGGTTATGATGCAGTTGGTCGTTGGGCAAAACGTAAGGGAGTTAATGTAACTGAATTAGATTACATTTTTGTACCAGTCAATTTACATAATTCTCATTGGTGTCTTGCAGTTATAAATCGAAAACTTCAAAGGTTTGAATATTATGATTCAATTGGAGGAAATCCTGAAAGTAATACATTCTCACTTCTTCGACAATATTTACAAAAGGAGACTGCAAAATATCGTACAGATTTAGTTGATAAAATTTCAAATTATCAAGAATATATTGCAAAAGATTCTCCATTACAAAGTAATGGTCATGATTGTGGTGTATTTACTTGTCGAACTGTTGAAGTATTATCAAGGAATGGTGATTTTGACTTTACTCAAGCACAAATGAATTTAATTAGGTCCAGAATGACATTTGAAATTGTAAATCAAAAACTACTTTCTTAAATATTTAAATTATTTCTGTACTATATAATTATTATTATTATTATTATTATTACTATCATCATAATCTCTATAAAATTGCAATGCAATTTCTTTTATTTGCAGGGGGTATTTTATGTGCCCAAAAAAAAAAAAAAAAAAAAAA
>JAJMFC010000116.1:0-31071 GCA_030574475.1 Trigonopsis californica
TACGAGTGGTATAACCTGCACAGAAAGATGCGAAAACGGCCAGAGATGCAGATGCCAAGGGGGTTTGTCTCTGAGCTACGTGAGAGGTATGCAGTTCAATGACAGTAGAAGTTATGAAAATTTTATTTCTGCAAAGAGCTGTGTAATTAGTGAGTAGATAGTCTAATTACATAAGATGAAATAAAAAAAAAAAAAAAAAAAATCACGCGTGATGTCACGTGATTTACAAAAACAGATAACATAAAAACTAAGAATACAATAATCCACTAGTCAGTAGGCTTGGTTCATCTATTAGTGCCGGATTCCCTCCTGAATTAATGAATATCTGGATAACTTAGGGAACATCTCGGGAAATAAGACTGACGGAGCTCCTCGATAGTTTTTCCTACGAACTTTTTTTTTTGTTTTTCTTCATTCAAAAAACAAACGAGGAGGAAGCTAAACTAGCTACTCAAAAACGACTAGTTATTGGTGAAACTTCCTTCGCTATGGGATCTCTACATTCTTCTTCGAAGCAACAACTTTTTGAGCTTTTAATCTCTGGGGTCAGCGTGACTGAGAATAAAGAGAAGCATCTTGCTAAGGCCCTTGAGCCATATGGTTCCGTTGTTCATTCTGTGTTCAACAGGCTAGATGGCTTCTACGACCTTACCGCCCTACGTTCTTTTCCACGTGAATGACAAAAATCATCTTCCAAAACACCGTCTTGAGGTCACAGAAGGTGATTCAACATATGCAATTCAGATCAATCCTATGGGAAGACCTACTTTCTGTCTCTACTGCCGCGAAACATCTCACCTTCGCAGTAACTGTCCAGTAGCACCTCCTTGCTTCAAGTGTGGGCAACGCACACACCATGGACGCAAATGCAAGATTTACGAACGCCATCAGGAAGCATCATGATCTCCTCCTCGAGCGGAAAGGTTTCCCTTGTCTCTCTAATGTCCGATCAGATGGGGAATACTGGACTACTCCAAATAGGTGAACCACAAAAGAACTGCAAAAATAGATAGATAGATAACTTATATTTGAGCCCTATGTACATAGTTTTAAAGTAGTTCTGTTTAATACAGATCAGATTATATCAAATTTAAAGTCCTATGTACACCGTAGGTAGTTAAAAACAACCTAAATACAAGAAGTAAAACTATGTTCGCTAAGTGCCCGATCCTGGCTTTGTGGCTTTTTCTTATAGTAATTCATTTGTAGCGGTGCCGGATTTCCCTCTTGTATAGAGAGCCAAGGGAAAGACCTTTTCGCCTTATAGAGGGGTAAGCCTGTATCGGGCACACATGCGAGCATAGTCTTACTCCTTGTATTTGAGTTATTCAACTAGCTTCTGTGTAGGTACGACTTTAAAAAATCTGATATAATCTAATCTAGTAGAAGTGTTATATGCTTGGCAGAGCTAAGAGGCAAAGATCTTAGTTGGCAGTCTAATGTTATTAATTCACATTCAACTCGTAAGAAAAGATATTTCAATGCGCTGAGAACTAAGTAGAAGGGAGACTGAAACCATTTTGCTCGTAGTGCACAGCGCAATACAGCACGTTGGCGAAATTGAAGAAATACGGGTAATAGTTTCAAAGACATGGTATGTTGGAGGTAAGTCTCATCTCAATAGCATTTGTACAGGACTATATACGTCGAAAAAGATGGGAAACATTCCTGACGACGTGCTTCTAGTAATATATTTTCATATTAGAAGACAGTCTTTATAATCAACATCGAGAGTTTATCGTAGCGATCCAGTGCGATGAATATGATCATAGTTACAGAAAAAGATATAATGTTTAGCAGGTAGGGTATGAAGATGTCAAAATTCTGACACTGGCACTTTTCAGGTTCGAAGACCAGGTAAAACGGATAGTGACGACGAAGACTACAACCTATCGGTAATGCTAAGGTAAATCTGACTCGACTCAAGGCTCTGGATGAGGGATGATGGAGATGTCATAGAATGGGGGTAAAGTAAATTATCCCACTTTGAAAGCTGGGACCGGGTTCATTCTTAGCATTACAGGATGTTAAGATTCATAATATCAAGCCTTGCCGTGATAGCATTGGCAATTCGTTCGCTCTATAAGCAAACGCTAACACCTGGAGGCGTCGCGGCGGCAGTTATTACAGGGCTTATTCACGCTGTTCATCCCTTTTATGGCATCCTTAGTCTCTTAGTAGTATTCTTCATCTCGGGAACCAAGTTTACAAAGGTGAATATGAAGGAAATTCAGTTTCTTATCCAATTCCAATTACTTTAGCTAATATGAGAATCCAACTAGGTCAAAGCCGATGTGAAGAGAAACCTGACAGTTCAAGGGGAAAGAGATAATGCAACTATAGAAGGCCCAAGGACTGCAGTTCAGGTGCTTGCTAACTCACTCGTTTCCTCGCTTCTTATATTGGCAGATTTGGCTACTATGTCCAAAGATAGGACATGCTTTTCTAGCCGGGATATATTTATTGTCGGTATAATCTCGTGAGTTATGAAGAATCTCTCCTCTGTCGAAATATCTAAAAGCTCACTCTACATTTCAAAATCGTCCAATTACTAAAGACAATATGCTGCTGTTACGGCTGATACGTGGTCGTCGGAACTTGGAATACTATCAAAAAAGCGACCTATTCTCATAACTACCCTAAAACCTTGCCCACCTGGCATCAATGGCGGAGTCTCAGCCTTGGGCCTCCTCGCCGCGCTTCTTGGAGGGCTTACGATCGGCATGAGCGCACTATTTACTCTTCCCTTCTGTGCTGGATGGGATTTGTCATTTAAGTTCAAATTCATAGCTTTCATTACCGCTGTTGGTACTTCAGCTAGTTTGCTAGACTCCTTTTTGGGTGCTACACTACAAAGGTCCGCTATAAATCAGCGAGGTAAAGTCATAGAGGCACCAGGAGGTTCTCGCATACCCAATATTGGTAAGACGTTTTCAGGTCGAGATGTGCTCTCGAATAACCAGGTAAGCACCAACGAACCATGATGATCTTCTCAGAGAACTCTAGGCTGATGTATTTACAGGTTAACTTAGCAATGGCTGTCATCACTACGGGTTCGGCCATGATTATTTGGCATATATGTCAAATATGACTTTATATCCTTCCAATAGTTTCTATTGTTATGTAAATTTAATGAGAATTGTAACCGTAGAGCTAATGTATACTCCGAGTATAATTATTTCTATGTTGCTTGTTGCTTTGTCCAGAACCGCCTGTACAGTAAACCCCACAGCAATAACAACGCGTCGATGGAACATTACCATATATTGAGCCAGTACTTATGATGATTGATGGGTCTGATGAAACGGATCTTAGAGATATCCGTTTTCAGGATGCTGGAACACACCAAAACATGTCTTCAGGTGCCTACAATAATGGAGGAGAATGGCAGTCGGGCATTGACTTCCTCGATCTCGGAACATCCTACAGGCCCAGCTTTGAGGATTTCGTATCACAATGTGTCCCTATAGAGTGGTCTGACTTAAATTTGGCATCATGCTCTGATTCTGGTGATGAACTTTTCGTTTCGGCAAATTGTGTGCTACTGTGTAGAAACGGCGCTTTGAAAAGGAAGTTTACGTTTGATGCAGCAAAACAAGTCTTGCAGGCGACATTCTGCAGATTCTATTCAGGAGAGAGATCTTTAACTAGAGGCGAGGTAGCTAGTGTTGGCGATGGCTATCGGAACACAGATCACCCTCGTCAATCTGCTAAACAAAATTCATATGGGCCTCTCCGGACGGCTGCGACAGAATATCTAGAAGAGCATTCGTCTCTTGGCTCTTCTGGCCCAGCTTACATTCATTCAATTGTCATATTTCTTGAGGATGAAGCTTATTGCTACACCGAAGATGGAACAAGTTATATTATAAACCTTCCCTTTCGGCTTGAACAAGCCTGGCCACTAACCAGAGGTCTACTATTGGAGAGAAAAATTACAAAACTGAGCCCGTCGGATTCATACTACTCTTCTGAACAGGAACAATTTTTGGCTAATCTTTCAATCCGGTCCGCGGACGACATACCAGATCGAGAGCTTCCAAAGTTCTTCACCTTGCTGGATCCCTTATTAGAGTTTGGATTGGTAGCCAGCAGAACGGCTGATAAGATTGATCCTGATGAGACGCTAGTTCTGGTTCCTGCTTCGTTAGACTCCTTTCTGACTGCTACATTCAGCGCAGAAACGTGTATGCTATCTGTATACGCAATCAATTATAGTCAATCTGGTAAAGGCGCGACCATGAACCGAAAACGTAGTACAATGACTAGAAGGAAGTCCTCTTTTGTACAGCAGGGCGGAAAGGAAGACGAAAATATTGAAAGAAGAGTATCAGCACGCACTGATATGTCTTTAACTATCCAAAGAGAATCTACAAGTCAGTTTCCTGGAGCAGCAGATGGTACAGCACAATCGCTTTTCCTTCAAAACTCGCACAACTTAGACAAGGACATCTTTGTCAAGCGTATTGAATCTTTCCCTTTGGAAGGATATCATAAATCTTTACCTTCTGTCTACTCTACAACCAATCATAACCAAGAATGCCTTATTATAGAGGATTCCGCGCGGGCCAAGTTGATCTTATTATACTTTGAACGAGCTAGGTCTGGCAGATCTCCGAGCTTTCGACTAGTACACTCAATATCTATCCCGGCGAAAAGTGTATCGCCAATAACTTTTTCAGAAAGCAGTAACGGATCATTTCATTTGCTGGTGCTTTCAGTTGACGGATCTTCTCATATGTTTGACCCTTGGACAAATGAAGCATCCTTAAAGTTTAGTTTACATTTAAATATTGACCGCCTTTCTCCCTTTAATGGACAACTCATTCGGTATAAAGAAAAGGGGACAAAAGCCACTGGTTTACTCAGAATGCAGCTTTTTCCAGACAGTACTTTCCTAAAGAAATGTCTATACGCCATTTTGGCTGTTCTGCCACCAAAGGAAGCTTCGCGCTTTACTTACCAATGGTCAATGTCGCTCCGAAATTTGCGAGCGCGAGATGAATGGACTGCTTTTCGCATCGCATTTGTCAGTTCTTGGATTGGAAATGAACTCTGGAACGAGGATCTATGCAACAGTATTACTCTTGAAAATCCGAGCAATGGATTAATAGCCAATGATATTTGGAATATCGTTCTTCAGAGCAATTCTTTGGACGGAGGCGAAGAAGTGTACTCAATAGTTGATGTTCTTTCTCTGGCATACATGCTGAAGAAAGAGTGTGGGCAACAGATATCGGACTTCTCTGGAAAACGAAGTGCATCGATCATTGCTTTACAGTTACTGCACGAAGAAATGCTCTTGGATATTTGCAATACCAAAGATAGCAAGCGGCTTAGGTATTTCATCCAACAACTTGCCTGGTGGGCCGGATGGTCTCCTTACTGGAAATTCCTTTGCGATGGTGAAGCTCCAGTAATTATAGACAAGAATCCACGTTTTGGCTGTGATCTACCTCGAGACGCTCAACTATATCCAAGCCTATACAATTCCTTACACTCTGCTATATTGTCACAATCTGTGCCAAAGTTTATGTCGTTAAAAAAATTGAATATGGCTGAAGTGGACGATTCATCCCTATTTCCAATGACAAATAAAATCCTAGATATCTATGGAAAACTCTATAATCCAAATATTAAAGCTTCAAATATTGTGGAAAGCATGGCAGTTCAAGGATTTACTGAAAAAATAATTCGCCGACTGCCAATTGGTATCGCTTATCCTTTGCTGGAGGTTATAGCTTACTGCAGACTTTACACTCCGACGAAATGGGGCTCCAAAGAACTCAATCTAGTCGACAGATCAGATCTCAAGTATTTAGCGAATCCAGAAACAGCTCCAATATCTAACCAGCGATTTAGTCGAAATAAAGAAGCTCGTGATGTACGAACAGTTGTGGCATCCATATATGAATCTGAGAGAATGAATATTTTTGACAGCTCATCCGAGCAAGCTCATATTGCCCTTTCTAAGTTAATCTTTTGCGACGACAGACGACTACAGGAAGCATCCAAACTATTACAGACTACAAGGCAGCATGTAGTTACACATAATGAGCTGTCCTCTTTATCTGAGCAGGAGATAATCCAAGAAAGAATGAAATTATGCTTTGCTTGTATGGAAAGAACAGAAGCTGCATCCGTGGGGCGTTGCCCTTTCTTTTATGCCACGAGAAAGCTACTTATTACGGAACACTTTAACGTACCCAACCTTAATTTTAGTCTTCTTATAAGGCCAGCAATGGTGACAACCTCTCCCGACAAAGGCGATCTTCCGAATGCTTCAACATCCTGGCCCTTATTTCATACTGGAGTAGGTGCAGGCCTTAGTATCTGCGCGAATTCACCGGAGATCACTGGTAGCTGGATTACGTTCAATAGGCCTGCTGAGTTATCAGCCAAGCATGCAGGATTCCTTCTGGGTCTCGGACTAAATAATAATCTAAAACGCCTGGAAGAATGGCATATTTATAACTATCTCGGGCCCAAGCATACGCCTACCAGCATTGGCCTTTTATTAGGGATGTGCGCTAGTTATTTGGGATCGATGGATCCCAAGGTTACCAAGGTTCTCTCTGTTCATATTACTGCATTACTGCCTCCTGGCTCGAGAGATTTGAATGTTACACTTGCTGTTCAAACCTCTGGTCTCGTTGGCCTTGGCTTACTTTATTGTGGGACGCAAAATCGTCGGATGACCGAAGTACTGATAGGAGAAATGGAAGGCACAGGATTTCATCGAAGCTTTCAGCCAAATGAAGGATATATGCTTGCTGCAGGATTTGGATTAGGACTAATTAATCTGGGGAAGGGTCACGATCTGCGGGGATTTCAAGGGCTTGGATTAGTACAAAGGTTATTGCAGATGGCTATTCATACAAGGAATGCTCCAAGCTCAGTTAAGAATACAAGGGATTCTGCTGCTGGAGCTATTGTGGCCTTGACATTTATGTTCATCAAAAGCGAAGATAAGAGGTTAGCAGAAAAGATAGGTATTCCCTCAGCTGAAGCACTCATGGACTATGTACGGCCAGATATTCTGCTACTTCGAACAGTCGCACAGCATGTAATTTGCTGGAGTAGGATAAAGAACGATCAAGACTGGATACTTTCTAGTGTGCCTAACTTCTTCAGATTAAAAGCGCAACAATTAAGCAGTGTGACATCGTTGGATAGTGACGATCTCCCTATTTATAATATCCTGGTCGGTCTAGCGTTTTCAATGGCTTTAAAATTTTCATCAACAGGCGATGAGAGCAGTAGAGAAACTCTGTTGTATTACATTGATGAGTTTACACGCCTTACTCTCTTACAATGTGAGTAGCTAAACCTTTTTTCGTTTGTATTGAAGATTTTTTTTTTTTTAACATTCATTATTAGGCACTACACATGATCAGCGTATAACACGCTCGTCCCTCTTCAATGGACTCGGGTTACTTTTGCTTTCTGTAAGTACGGTAATGGTGGGCACTGGTGATGTCGACGTGTTGCGTCGACTCCGACGCATTCATGGACACTTGAGTAATCCGTATGGCCTCCAGATGGCATGTCACTTATCTTTGGGGATCCTTTTCCTTGGCGGAGGACAATGCGGGTTTAAGTCTTCCAACCTTGCTCTTGCATCCTTGATGATTGCATTTTATCCTCAGTTTCCGAGTAAAAGAGATGAGATAAGGTTTCACTTACAGGCGTTTAGGCATCTTTGGGTTCTTGCTGCCGAACACAGATGCCTTGTTACTAGAGAACTGAACAGTCAAAAAGCATGTGTAGTACCAGTTCAAATAAAGTTAAAATCAGGTAAAATTGTTGAGGCATCAACGCCTTGTCTGTTGCCTGAGTACGATGCATTGGAGAGGATAACTATAGAATCTCCAGATTTTTGGCCTGTGACTCTAGATTTCCTAGTTAATCCTGAGCATTTACGCAGGCTGAAAACTAATCAAACTATATACCTGTACAGGCAAGATATCAAGACCAGTAATGACTATTCTTTCGCCAAGCTACTTGGTTCTGAAGATCGAAGTGAAGAAATAGGCCAAAGCTCTAGAGCTGAATTATTCCGGCTTGGCCAATCTCTAAAGCTTAGTCTGGATGAAGAGAGAATATTTTTCCAGCCAGAAAGTAAGTTTTCATTGTTGACATAATTTTTCTTCTTTTTTTCAATCAAGAATCTAACTAGAATTTAGCATCCTTGCATGATGATTTTTCGTCTAAAGTCGATATGGTGGATTCAAAAATCGCCTTGGAGCAAATGTCTACCTCACCGCAAAACGAAGAAGATCTTTGGAATATACGGCTTATTCTTGACAGTGCTGATTCCAGAAATGAGACACTGCGCTACCTCGATGAAGAATTCATTGAGAGAATGCGTTTGCGAATTTGGCAATCGGCTAATATGCAGAACGATTAATAAAACAACCTACTAGTCTATCGTCTTTATTCTTGTATTTTATTATGTATTCTATAACTATAGATTTTGCTAATCCGTTTCAGTATTTTTGCTGACATTGAAATAGTCGTTGTTTCGTGAGATTAGCCGTGACGTCATTTATGGTATTTGCAGACATCATACGTGAGTTGACACCGACAAAACCCTTTGAATAAATTCAGACAGACGAATTCCCTATAAATTATTCTGTACAGAGCTACTTGTATTATCTATCATAATGACTTGGAGCCAGAAAGTTTTTTCCTTAAAGTCTCGAGGTTACGGATGTTTTCTAATTACTGATGAGATCCTTGAGAATTTACCGGAATTGAAGGACTACAAGGTCGGGTTAATTAATCTCTTTATTCAGCACACATCTGCTGGTCTTACTTTAAATGAGAACTGGGATTCAGATGTGCAATTAGATATGGCTGATGCTCTTGCTAGAATTGCTCCAGAATCTGGCGCCTACAGACACGATGCTGAAGGTGAGGTCATTTGGGGGTGACATGATTTGTATTGCAGACAAAAGAAAAAAAAAAAAAAAACTAACTCAAAAGTAAGGTCCTGATGATATGCCATCACATATTCGGTCAAGCTGTAAGTAGATATTATCAGCCTCTTCCAAGTTCCTTTTTACATAAGCGCTGACTAAATTTTAATCAAGTGGTTGGTGCATCTGTTGATATCCCGATAAAAGACGGTCGGCTAGCAACCGGTACATGGCAGGGAGTATGGTTATGCGAGTTTCGCAGATACAAACAGCATCGCAAAGTAGTAGCAACCATTCAAGGAGAACGTGCTTAGTACGATGACTATCTATAATAGATGAATCTAATTTTTTTTTTTGGGGGAGAACTTCTGCATGGATTAGCTGTAGCGTAGTTGAAAGCCCACCGCCGCACCATCTCCCAAATGTAGATATTATGGTTCTGTTAGTCCTTTGGGAATCGCGACCGAGTGTTAAGTGAAACGCGAGGAATTGGAGAATCTATTAAAGGATACAGCACGTGCGAGAAAGGAGTTTATCACCTATTGAGATCGCGTCTATGCTTTGGCTATGTCAGAGGAGCTGACCGATCATGGTTCACAAGCTGAGGTGGAATCAGCTACCTCCTCCACCGCATCATCATCATCATCTGCTGATCAGGATGAACCACGGCTGAAATACACTAGGATATCATCTTTATTGTCTTCAGTATTTTCTTCTGATCCGTTATCTGCATTTCTTGCTCATACAGAATTCCTAGTATTTGCTACTCATGGGGGTACTATACACATTGTCAGTCCCTCTTTGAAACCGGAGAGATCATATAAAGCTCACAGCGCATCGATCCTCTCACTTTCTACTGATGGCCACTACTTGGCATCCGCTTCCCTTGATGGGAAAGTAGTAGTTGGCTCACTTACAGATCAGAAGGATTTCATTATGTGCGATTTTAAGCGACCAGTAAATGCGGTTGCCTTGGATCCCAATTACAGGTCATCAAAGACATTTGCTTCTGGTGGAATGGCTGGAAATCTTGTTATAAGCGAACGTGGCTGGCTTACTGGACGGTCCGACTTTATACTGTCCTCTGGAAATGGACCGATCGTTGGGGTTGACTGGAGAGGCAACATCATTGTCGCTATGGATGACAATGGGATCAAATTCTTTCACTATGCGACTAAAACCCAAGTCGGTATAATACACCTTCCAGAAGATGCCCCACGCGCTGACCTGTACAGACCTCGAATTTCATGGTTAGGTCCAGACCGACTGGTGGTAGGTTGGGGATTCACTGTGTGGATCGTGACTGCTAGACAGCATAGGCCACAAAAGGCAGGAGATGGTTCTGATAGATCGAGCATACTGTTTCCGAGCAGGTCATCTACGCATTCGGATGCTGCTTCCGTTCGATCCTCTGCTACATCTGTTCTTTCATCAGTGAGAGAATCTTTTAGACGTGCCCCATATACTGAAGAAGTTTATCATTTAGACGCCATAGTCTCAGGGATTGAAATGTTTGATGACAATACTCTTTTACTTTTGTGCTATATACCACCGGATAACAAAGATGATGACGATTCCATTACAAGACCAATGGCCAAGTCTCCAGAACTTCGGATGCTTGCAATCGACTCTGGAGAAGAATTATCTGCTGATGAATTGACTTTACGTGGATATGAGCGGTTAGGTGCGAATGATTATCATTTAGGAATGTGGACACCGCCAATCGAGAAGAAGAGCAAAGATGAACCGCCAATTCAGTCCGTTAAGCCACGATACTATATCCTTGGTGCATTGGATGGAGTAGTCGCACGGGAAAGAGATTTAAATGACAGGTTCCAGTTTTTACTGGATGAAGGTCGATTTGGTGATGCTTGGCGAATGTGTACTAGCATAGTCAGCGAAGCTACCAGAAGAAATGTGGGGTTGAAATGGGTCCAAGCTCTTTCAGACAAGCAACGATGGAAGGAAACAGCAGACGCGTTATCAACAGTATTAGGAACTGAGGCTTTTCATCCTGTTGTCAATGAAGAAGAAACAGAAGAGCGGCCATTCTCAATTAGCCTGGATCCTCATGCAACAGAGTCGGTTACAAATGCAGAGCAATACGGTGAAGAAGGAGATGATCATACTTTGGAAGAAGCACGAAGCGCCCCAAGTGACCCTGTAAAGGACGAATGGGAACACTGGGCTTGGGTATTCATCAATGCTAATCAAGTGGGTGAACTTACCCAATACTTACCGATCCGAAATCCCCAACTTCCTAGTACAATATATGAAATAGTTTTGGCATATAATCTTAAGCAAAACCCTAAAATTTTAGTTCAATTGCTAAGGCATTGGCCGACGACTTTATACGATGCAAAAAGTGTTGAAAATCTTTTGGAATCATATCTTAAGGATCATGATGACGCTACTGACTTGAGATATTGCTTAGCACAGATATATATCAATGATCACCGTCCAGCGAAAGCAATTGCTCATCTCTTGAAGCTCAGAGACCCGATTGTGATTGAATGCGCTCGCAAATTCCATATCCTTGGCGAAGTGAAGCGATTCGTACCCGAGATCTTGACTATCAATGTGACTCAGGAAGAATTAGCGAAAATACCTCTTGCAGAGTTGAGAGAAAAGACATTTGATGCGGTGCAAATGGTGGCCGATTCTCAAGATGAGGTATCTCCTGAGGAGGTGATTAATCAGTTATCGAAAGAGCCAGAGTATCAAGTCATGATGTTTTTATACTTGGAACGTATAATTAACGCTGATCAACCATCAGATTCAGGTTCAGGTGATGGTAGAGCCGGATTACAATTGAGCAGTGCTGTGGACGACAAGTTTGCAGATTTGCTCGTCAAATTATATGCCGAGTATGACAGACCTAGATTAGCAGATTACTTGAAGCGATCAAAAGAATACAATTTGAGTGAGGCTGCAAAGATTTGCGAAGAGAGAAATCTAATTCCTGAATTAGTTTATCTCCTTGGACGGGCTGGACGAAGCAAAGAAGCATTAAGGTTAATATTTGATAAATTAGGGGATATTCAAGAGGCAATCTCATTTGCCGAGACACAACAAGATCCTGAATTGTGGGAGGACCTTGTCAAGTTTAGTTTGAAACGACCAATATACATCAAGGCATTATTGGAACGAGCGGGACCCCCATCATATTCAAAGGGGGAAACAGTTGTCGGATTAGATCCTATTGACTTAATTCGTCGAATTCCATTAGGGGTAGAAATTCAAGGTCTCAAGCAGGCATTAATAAAACTTTTAAATGAGTATGAATTATCAGTTTCAGTATCTCGAGGAGCTGTTCGTGTTGCAATATCAGAAGTTAAAGTAGATACTGAAAAACTATTTAATCAAAGGCAACGTGGTATACGATTTGATTCAGATCAACAAGGCGAGCAAAAAAATAATCAACAAAATCAGCCACAACAACAATTATCAAACTACACGACTGATAAGATGTATGAATTGATATCTAGTATTTCTATTCCGTCGTGGTGATCTTGGATAAATAAATCAGCCCATCAAATTTAGTATTCTACGAGGGGTTGGTTCTTTTTTTTTTTTCTATCTTCTTAACTTCTTTTTCTTGGCCCGCGCCCTGTCGTAAAAATTAAAATCTGTAGCATTTGCTGGACATAATCATTTTTTTCATTTTTCATTTTTCGCTTTTTTAATTACCTCCAGATAAAAAGTTTGTATCAGAGAGATCTAATTTTACATGAACGTGTTGATCAGCTGATTCATTGTGTTGAATTAATGCACGTGCAATAGCAATCTCTTCACCCCCATGTACATCACTGTGCATATTATGCTCTTCAAATGCGCTTTCAACTTGAGGGTCAACAGGGATATCATCAGCTCCATATACTTTATGATCACCATGTGAAAGGCTATCATCAGATATTGACCCCCGATTATCTAATCCTTGATGATGATGATGATGATGATGACTTGATTGATCATGATGATAATGATGCATATGATGAACATGACGGTGATCCTCTAATTGAGAATATGCAGTTGCCTGAGAATTACCTCCATTCACATGGTGGTGTTGATTGAGGCTACGACCAATAGATTGGTGACCAAGTGCCTCACTGATCATTGAGTCATCAAATGGACCCAATTGATCAGCCGCAGTTGTAGAATTGGATCTTGGGCTACTCCTGATTTCTTCATGTTGCTTTTTCGGAAGAATTCGCTGTGAATCTCGGCATTCCGAACAATTTCGAATTGCTAAAGCGGCAGTTTCCTTGATTCGAGTCCAATGATACTTTTCAGCAATGACTGCAGTTGTCTTATTAATGCCAGCATGTTGATGGCTGTGAACTTGACTAGCTATTTGTAGTTGTTGAACTGGGTCTGAAATGACTTCACGATCTTTTAAAAAGAGCTTACCCTCTATTAGTTTATAGTGTGCTGCTGAAGAACGCAGTCTCGATTTTTCTTGTCGGTCAGAGTCTGGTGGATATCGCCCAGTCTCAAGATAATAACGAATCTTATCGAATCTCATCTCCCCAACTTGCTCATCATGGCTATCTAGCAATTCTCTACCGTATATTAAAGCATCAACTGGGTGATCATGACCTTTTAGGATGCCTGCACCCTTTATGCGGCCTATCCGCTTAAAGTTCAAAGATTCCCAAATCCGTCTAGAAGCCACATTGGTCTCATAGACAAGGTTGAAAACTGAATAAGTATAACCTAATTTTGGGGCCCATTCAACATAGCATTCCCCCATAGCAGTACCTACTCCCCTACCGCGTGCAGGTGCAGTAACAAGGAAAGCACCATTGCATATATGAGAGCTTCGACCGGGGTAGTTTGGCTTTATGCAAAAACATCCAAGGCAGTCTTTAGACCAATCTCGACCATCTTGTAATGCTGGACCTGTATCACCCACAATCATAACCCCAGCAAATGAACCAAACCAATAATTCTGAAACGTCTCTAGATGAAGAGGCTCGATATTTGGATAAGTATTACCACGTTCAATCTCACTATTGAATTCATCGCATAGAAATGATAACAACGAGAGAGGTACCGCCGTAGGGCTAAATACAGGATAGATTGTAGCCGGAGTCTGTCCGTCTCTCAAAAGGAGGGTAAATGGTTCTACACTTGGTACAGGTGCATCAGGCCTAAAGTGGATAGACTGTAAAGGATCTTCGAATACAGCCGGCATTACAGTAAAACTAGATAAGAAGCACCCTACAAAGTCAGTATCACAGTACAACAACCACCTATTCGACCCTCTTTTACTCACCTATGCGAATCAAAATCTGCTCAAATAACCCGGGAAATCACTCACCAAGGGTTTTAAAACGTCTCTTTCCTCACTTTAGTACCTTAACCAAGACAAAGTGGCGGCAGTTTAAATCCGTTGCTAAGGAGAACCACCGAAATGTCAAAAAAAAAAAATCCAATTTACCCTGCTTTGGTGCAATTGGGACCAATGCTACAAAGATTTCTCAAGGCCGGGGCAGTTCTTCGAGAAGTTAGACAAAGGTCATGATGAAGATCTTCACTCGGGCATTCCATGGGTCCAGTTGTCTGGAAGCTATGAGTCGGTCGATGCGACGAGCTGCAACTCAGAGACGGATAAAAAAGCATGAAAAACGATTAGTGGAGATTGCAGTCATGAACAAAATGTTCAACCCAGTACTGGGAGACGTTGAAGCATCAGATTTTATCAAGGAATTGCGAGCGTCTATGGCATGGGCTGGCAAAATAGAGGATGCTAATCAATTGCGTAAACTGGAACGAAATCCTGGTGTTACGTTGTGTTCGCCAATAGACCCACAGACACCTCGGCCTTCACAAGAGACTAAAGCATATTTTGTCAACCAAGATGAAATCGAACGCATCAGTTTCGGTGCGCGACAAGCAGCTCTTAATCGACTTGAGCCTCACGATCTTGCTACATCAGTTACATTTATGCAGGAAGAACGCAAAAGGCAAGCTATCAATAAGATTCTCTCACTTGAACAAGCAAACAACGCGTCCTTCGTCCATTACAACATTCAAAATGCTGTTGAAGATTTCCAAAGGTTCCCTGGAGATACAGGATCGAGTGAGGTCCAGGCCGCAGTATCCACTGTTCGTATCCATAATTTAACTGCTCATCTAGCAAGGAATAGAAAGGACTATTCAAGTGATCGGGGTTTACGGCAGCTTATCCAGCGACGCCAAAACATTCTTAAATACCTGCGTCGCAGTCGCCCTGACAGGTACTTTTGGTGTCTAAACAGATTGGGACTCACAGATGAAGCCATCACTGAGCCATATAATTTCAGTCTCAAGGAGAAGAGTATACATATGCCCGAACTCGTTGGCAACCGCAAGATTCATGAAAAGAGATCTAATGCAAAGACTAGTACTTTAACTCTCAGGCAGAAGGTGGGTCGACGCTCATACGAGATTCTTAAGCAGCGCGCTTCTTCTTCATCCAAGACCAGTTCTATCTAAGTCTTTTTGCTTTTTTTTTTTTTTGTATATACATGTTAAATAGTTTCTTTTATTATTTGTATTCTCTTAGCCTTTTTGCAAGCTCTCGTTGGCGATTAACAGCATTTATCCATTCCTCTGCATTACTCTGCTTTGCGCTTTCTACCAACATGGTGCTCCAAAAGTCCCCTCCTGCTCGACCAAATGATTGAGCACAATAGAGAATCTGTAACCATATACTTATACGAGCTTGTCTATCTGTTATTTGGGGAGCAATCTCTGAGACGATTTTGCCAAGATCTTGGGTAACTTGTCGCAAAAATTCAGATATCAGTTTCTGAGCGTAAAAATCGCCGCCCCCATTCTCAGATTCTGTAGAGCCAACTTGAGGGAAGACTTGATTAAAGTCAAATATAGTAGGCAAAACGTAATCACGGAATGTTTCAATATACTTTTTGAGGAAAGCTTCAGGTGTTGGCCTTAGAGGATCTAATGTCCTAATCTGACTTCTTAAATGCGCCAAGCGAGAAATAAGATATATATGCTGAAGATCTCGACTTGTACTTTTTGATTGATGGAAAGGGGGTAACCTCGATAGGTAAGATATAACTTTAATTGTGTTTGGTAATTTTGTATTTGTACGAAGCAGCCGCAACAGATGGCTAGTCATTTCTTTGAGAGCATCATTCACGTCTTCCATCACCATATCAATAATCCTGAGACCCTGAAACCGAATCGACAGCCTCCTAGAATGCGAGACCAGCTCAAGCGCTTCGGAATAATATCCTCCCCTTATACAGCTAAGAATCAATGATGGTAAATCAAGAATATCATTGATCTTGTCTGCATGCCGCAGTATCAATTCAGGCTCATCACCACCTCCTTCATTATCCTCTTTTTCAGCTTTAGCTGCTATTTGGCGCTGGGAATCTAATAGCTCTGGTAGCAAGGATGAAGATAACTCATTTGTAATATCAGTCACGCCTGCCGTGTACTCCTGTGCAAACTGTGATATAGCCGAGGATGCCAATAGAATCTGGTCTCTACCAGTGTAGGCTAAGGATTCAAGAGTCGAGGAAAGTGCCGACTGGCATGTCTCTAGATGACTGGCTTCACCCCTTATAGAAGAAGAATTAAACGACCGTAGCCTATCCAGATACGCCTCTAGACCTTCCTGACCCAATCCATCTATAAACTTGTCTCCACCATGACTGGTCCGAGGTAGGAGTACATCGAATAAAGGATCGTCCATTAATCCTATTTCCGGTGGGTGAATCGCTGCTTGTTTGATTTTCTCGAGGTTGTTGGGAGTTTTGGGTCATCTCGCTCCAAGTTAAGTTAATCGATGGTTCTTTTCTCCCTTCTTTCGTGACCCTAAACTTTGCAGAATTTCATATCGAAAAGGCAATGGAAGGTCTCTTCTTCAATGTGGACAAGTGAGTAGTAACTATTTCTATTTTTCCTGAGTTATATTCTGACGATTTTATACAGTGGCTTTATCGAAGGGCTTGTCCGAGGATATCGCTCGGGATTATTGAGTAATGCAAACTATGCCAATCTGACGCAGTGCGAATCTCTTGATGGTATAATAAGATTCTTTTTATATATATATGTATATTTTTACGAGGCTAATCTTACCGGTTTCTGCTAGATCTCAAGCTTCAGCTCTCGGCAACAGAGTATTCAAACTTTTTGGCAAATGAGCCCAGTCCGCTATCCACGTCAACTATTGCACGCAAGGCTGGTGACAAGCTTGTTCGAGAATTTCGGTATATTCGTGCTCAGTCATGTGAGCCACTCACCAAGTTCATGGACTATATGACTTATGGGTACATGATTGACAATGTTGCTCTCCTTATCACTGGAACACTCCACGAGAGGGACACGCACGAACTTTTGGAGCGATGCCATCCTCTCGGTTGGTTCGATACCATGCCAGCTCTTTGCGTAGCAACTAATGTTGAGGAGTTATACAACACGGTGTTAGTTGAGACTCCATTGGCACCATATTTTAAGGAGTGCCTTTCAGCTTCAGATCTTGATGATCTCAACATTGAAATTATCCGAAATACTTTATACAAGGCTTATCTTGAAGATTTTTATAGGTTTTGCCAAGGGCTTCCAAGTCCAACGAGCGAAATAATGACAACCTTGCTAGAATTTGAAGGAGATCGGCGTTCAATTAACATCACACTCAACTCATTTGGTACTGAGCTCAACAGAGATGAACGTTTATCTCTTTGTCCTACAATCGGCAAGCTTTATCCCGTTGCTACTTATCAGTTAGCAAGAGCTGAAGATATAGACCAGATAAGGATTGCAGTAGATTCGGTTTCAGAGTATCACGGGTTCTTTGACACTACTGGTAACAAGTCTCTAGAAGATCATCTTTATCTACGAGAGATGGAACTATGCAAAAATGCATTTACCCAACAGTTTTCATTTGCCGTTGTGTGGTCATGGGTCAGAGCTAGAGAACAAGAGGTCCGCAATATCACTTGGATAGCCGAGTGTATAGCGCAAAATCAAAAAGACCGCATCCAAAACTATATCTGTGTATTTTAAAAAAGAATTTTAAATAATTATTATTAGTATTTCCTGGTTTGTTGGTGGTGCCTCTTTCCTTTTTTTTGTTCTGTTCCAATCGGCTAATAAAGCTTGTAGCCCTCCTACTTATTTAACCAAACAAAGTATATTATTTTTAGATGATAATTTATTTACGAATCTTTTTACAGCTGGAATTTCTATTGTAAAGTACGTCCGACAAGATCTGAGTTTAGGGTGGTGGATCCGCCGCACCAATACTCCCGAGCAATCCTCGACTTTTTGACAGAATCGGTGGTTTAAGTGTCTGGCAAAGGAGCCATGGCTAAAATTGTTTGTCCTCAGAATGATCCATTTGCCAGGTTTCAATTCCCTTTAGAATGGCAAGATGCTTCAAATCAAGTATTCTTAAAATTTTTTGGCTTATCAAAAATGGCTGTTCATCTACACGAAGTAATTGGTGCGTTTATCTTTTATGAGACTGTATATTTAGCATCCAGTCTTTTGTCACCTTTAATTGTCAAATCTTATAAACAATTATCTCCAAAGACAAAGGTGGGATTCGATATACATGTTGTATCGGAAGTACAGGCTCTACTCATTATGGGATTAACTGTCCCGCTTTACTGGGATGACCATCTTATGGAAAACCCTGTGCTTGGATATACCCCGTATGCTGGATTTTGTTATGCCATGGCTGCTGGTTACTTTGCTTGGGATACTTATATCTGTTTCAAGTACATGAATATGTTTGGTCCTGGTTTTGCTCTGCACGGGTTAGCTGCTTTTATCGTCTTTTCCTTATCACTGGTAAGTACTCTTTCTTTCCTTCTTCCTTTCTTTTCATACTAATCGTTTACTCATTTTTCAGAAACCCTATATTATGGGATTTGGGCCTACTTTCCTCTTGTTTGAGTTGTCGACGCCCTTTGTGAATGTAAATTGGTTCGCTACACATTTACCAGAGGGTACCATCCCATTTTGGGTTCAGGTTATAAATGGGCTCCTTTTAATGGCCGTTTTCTTTTCTGTTCGCATTGTTTGGGGGTTCTATTCAATATATCAACTCGCATTACAAATGTGGATTGCCCGTAAAGAATCTGGTCTTTTACCTCCCATAATCGTCTTGACTAGCAATATGTCTCTTAATTGTTTAAATCTCTTTTGGTTTAGCAAGATGATCGAGGTTGCAAAACATCGTATATTGAAAGTCGAGGCACAAGATTCAAAGAAGACTAAATAGATTTACCCAAAAAAGAAACATTGTCTAAAAAATTCAATATGATGCATGTCTTCGGAGTAAGGAGGACATTGTCCTAAAGCAAAGATCTATAGACTTTTCTTTTGTGTTTTCAAACATGTATAGAGAAATCATTTTTCTCAATAAGATCTCTTTAATAGACCCGAATTTATTATGCATTCTATCTTAAGGCCCATTTCAACATGACCCTCCTGGCGTTTTCTGTTATAGCTAACATAAAGAGGAAGAAAACTCTAGAAAAAAAAATAAAATCAATTGCGCCAAATGTTTCATTTAGTCATTAGAAAAAAAAAAAAAATACAAACAATCATAATCCATCAAATGTCCCATCAATACCCGTCTGCTTATGCTTTTTGCGTCTAGTGACCATTTCCTTCCAATCCTGTTGGAGCTCATCAGAGTCTGAATCAGACGCTGCTGCTGCTGCATCATCATTCTTCTCATCAGGTTTAGCATCTTTATTATGCAAAAAATCGTGCTTAGCTTTGCGTTTGTCTCTGCGTTCCTCTCTTTTATCAGCTTTTTCGTCCTGCTTTGACCACGCCTTACTAGATTTTGAACTATATTCCTTTCCAGCGGCAGCAGCATTGGCTCCGAAACATTTTTGTTTCAGTTTCTTGGATAATTCCTCTTGTCGACTTTTCTCCTTGGACGCATCTTGATAAGAAAATTCATCCATATCAACAACTGGTAAAAGTTCTCCAATGTCAATTGCCTTGCAAAGATCTCTGAACCTTTCGTCATTCTTGTTTTCTTGATTATACCCGAGATACCCATTTATTAACGGTGACTCATTTAAATTATCTCGGATCTCTGGCATCCGAGGTAGTCTCACAAGGCCCAAGGCTAATCCGAGTCTTACAAAGTCCAGCTTCCCTACTCGGAATATTGACGATTCAAGATGCTTAGAGTAGAATTTTATAAATGATACATACGATCTCAGTGCTTCATCATGACGACTGCGGTCTTTCATCACCCATTTTTGGGCCGCTTTAATCACTTTTATCGTACTTATTTCAGACCCTGACGTTGTCTTGATGAACATTTCTGCCATTTCACGAAGAGCTTGGCAGATTCTCTCTGTCGCCTCTGGATCTCCAAGATCGATTGATCCTCGGAATTTGGCCTGTTCACTAATTAAGGGTTCTAAAAGTACCTTACGTACTTGCATAATGTCAACGTAGCCTTCCTCTCGTCCAGGTGTCAAAAAAATAACTGATCGACCTGCCCGACCTGCGCGTCCTGTACGTCCAGCACGATGCAAAAATACCTTGGTATCAGTTGGTGGATCTAATTGAACTACTAGATCGACTTCTGGAATATCGAGTCCTCTTGCAGCCACATCAGTAGCCAATAGGACTGACTTTTCCATAGTTGAAGAGAATAATTTCAATGCTTTAGATCGTGCTTTTAATGATAGTTTGCCATGTATAGAGTATATTTTTGGCATTATTTCATTGTGTGAAAGAAACCGTTTAACTAGTTCATTAAGTAGGTTATAGCCATATGACACTGAAGCACACGTGGGATAATACACAATGCATTTCCTGTATTCCGAGTATCCCAAAAGTGTGAGCAACATAGGAGCTTTCTGCGTAGCTGATACTAAAGCATAACTATTTTTGAGAGTCGTGGGGACCTTGGATTCATCTTTTCCCTGACCTACTTTAACCATAACTTTGACAGGGTATCGTAGACGAGCACGAACTAAATCGTCAACGGCGTCAGAGATAGTAGCTGAAAAAAGTCCACTTCTTCGTTGCTTTGGTAGCATAGATAAAAGATCATCTACTGTTGTATCAAACCCGAGATCCAGCAACCGGTCAGCTTCGTCAAGTATCAGGATCTCTAGCGAAGAAGTAATAACCGAAGTTGAACGCATTACGTCGTACAATCGACCAGGTGTTCCAATTAATATCTGTGGGCGTAATTGTCTAAAGTCTTGGACATCGGCCAAAGCTGTCGATGAGCCACCAATCACAAGTTGTGAGGTAACCTTTGTAAGATTGGAACTTGTCTTCTCCTCCACTTGCTCGAGAGGTTGAAACTCAAGAAGAAGTTGCAGCACGGAATTTATCTGTTCCGCTAATTCGCGAGTTGGAGTAACAATAATTGCCAAGATTGATCCAGGTTTTGTCGAATCTTTGACACGCAGTACCTTCTCAAGAACAGGTATAAGAAAGGCCAGCGTTTTTCCTGACCCGGTGACCGCCTCAACTACAACATCTTTATTTCCGGATAACAAAGGAATCGTCGCAGCCTGTACTGGAGTCATCTTTTTAAATCCCATATTCTCAACTGCTTCGAGTCTTATTCTATTGTCAGTATGCGATTGAACAACAACAACGAAAAAAACGTATACTCACACCCAAGGCGTTATCTCGGTATCTCGCCACCGGGTGTTCGGTATTCTATCTGCCATATCGAATCTCTAAAGACTGCGGAAAAACTCTATAGCTTGCTATTTTATAGGTCTCTTCTTTCCGTTTTCTTTTTCCTTTTTTTTTTTTTTTTTTTCTCGGTGTTTGGGAGATGAGCATGCACTATTCGGGAAATAAGCACAACTAAAAAAAAAATTGGGAAAGAAAAAATTAGTGTTAAATGACAAGTGTGGAGGTCCTATCCAAGACTGAAGCTGCTGCTACGTCTGTGATTCACCGAGATTTGGACGATTGCGTATATCAAAGTTCTAGAATAAGAATGCGTGAGCTCGTTGTTTATGGTGGGTCATCGAACCCTGCTCTCGTTCAAGAGATATGTAAATCCTTGTCTATAAAAGAAGGTGCAATCAACCTCGGTAAATTTAGCAATGGGGAAACGTCAGTTGCAATAGACGATTCCGTTCGAGAAAAGGATGTTTACATTGTCCAATCTGGTGAGCAATGTGGAGATTTATGTTTTTTGTCGTATAATATATCTAACTTGTGTTGTGGTCTTTAGGGTGTGGGCATGTTAATGATAATCTGACTGAGTTACTCATTACCGTATCAGCCTGTAAAATGGCTTCAGCTGCTCGAGTAACTGCCGTGTTACCTCTTTTCCCATACAGTAGGCAGCCTGACTACCCTTATAATAAAAAAGGTGCTCCACTGCGAAATGGTGCTCCCAGGGAGAATTATACATTTGAAAGCGTTCCTGGAACTCCAAAACGAGAGCATTCATTTGAAAGTAATATTTCGGTGCCTTTGAATAAGAGTATTGCAAAGTCTCTGTTTGACAATTTTGAAACGACGGGCAAAAAGTCAAAAGAGGAAGAAATAGCATGGCCGGCTTCAGAAATCCAAAGTAATGCAGGTTATAAAGAATGGGTTGCACAAGCAGGAACTCTTGTAGCTGATTTGCTTACATGTGCTGGTGCTGACCATATTATTACTATGGATCTTCACGATCCTCAGTTTCAGGGGTTCTTTGACGTCCCTGTTGATAACCTTTACAGTAAGCCATTGTTGCAACGATACATTGTTACACAAATCAAAGATTTCCGTCAAGCTGTAATTGTTTCCCCTGATGCTGGAGGAGCAAAGCGTGCGACAGCTATTGCCGATACCTTGGGTATGGACTTTGCTTTAATTCATAAAGAACGAAGACCTCAACGGACATCTGGTCGCATTGTTGCCCCTATGATGTTGGTTGGTGCTGTTAGTGGAAGGGATGCAGTCTTAATAGATGATTTATGTGATACTTCAAATACAGTCACTCGTGCAGCTAAGCTTCTCAAGGATAGGGGTGCAAATTATGTATATGTACTTGTAACTCATGGAATCTTCTCTGGTGATGCTCTTAAACGGATAAAGGCATCAGCTATTGATAAAATTGTTACCACTAATTCAGTCCCACAAGATGAAGCCAAAATGGAACTTGGACATCGATTGCACGTTTTGGATGTTGGTCCAATTTTTGGTGAGGCTATTCGCCGTATCCATAATGGTGAATCTGTGTCCATGCTATTTGACCTCGGAATATAGACACATGTGAGAGAGACACGCTTTTCTCATATTCTCTCTCACTTCTCTCTAGATACTAGGTGTAGTAATTTTTTTTTTTTTTAGATTGAGCTATGTTTTTTTACGTTCCCCTCTTTCCCTCATACAAAAGAAAACATTCGCCATTCTTTTTATCGCAAGTTCAGTTCTACTACCCATAAGTTTTCATCAAAGACTTTTCTTTTCCTATTAAATCAGAAAAATATTTTACATATTGCGGGTCTCCCAGAAAAAAACACATTAACTTAAATAACAAATAGAAAAAAAATGAAAATCATTCAAAAAAAGCATGATGTAAACGGTTTAGCCGTCGTATATATTTATTCAGAAGTCTTCTTCTTCTTCTTATCCTTCTTATCTTTATGCTTTTCTTTTTTATCCTTTTTATCTCTCTTCTTTTTGGCTTCTCCATTTTGCTTCAGTGGAGATGACTCTATTGTCGTAGAAACATCAACTTCAACTTCAGACTCATCATCGGAGTCTGGCTCTCGTTTCCGTTTTGAATCTTTCTTGGATGCTTTCTCAGCAGCCTTCTTTTCCTTCTTTAGCCTCTTTCGCTCCTCTTTGGATATACCATCTTCAAGTTTAGCTGCTGGACTTGATACGGTCTCTATCATGACAGCATCCGCAGACTCATTGTAAGCGGGGGCCGCATTTACTTCGACTTTTTGTTGGTTTCTAGCTCCAACGACAGGTCGAGTTATAGCAATGTCACGACCTTCAAGTAAACCTAACCGAGTCTCCACCTTTGTTCGACCTTCCAAGCCCACAGATGGACTATCATCTCGATCTTCGGTAAATGCATCATATCTCAATCCTAAAGAACACTTTGCAGCCAACATACGTGCAATTTTTCCCTTATTTCGTCCAGAAGCTTGGCCTACAAGACTAGCATTATATATGAGGCCATATTTGGGGGTATCTTTCTTTGTTTTCAAAGCCCTGAATAGAGCCTTCTCGGCTCCCAGAATCTGAATAGTTGAAGCAGGAGCTTTAGCAAGACCAGTCATACTTCCTGAATGAGCAATCAAACGAGCACCAACTAATTCACCAACCAAAACTGTAAGATTTGGAGCAATAGCACTCATTCGGCTAGTCAAATAGCTATACAATTGTTCTCTATAAGCAGCAAGCTCAATAATTTGATCAGCAAGAGAATTAATATGCTCGAGATCTGAAGCTGTGATTTCTGTGCCCATAGAGATTTCGGCAGTTGTACGAAGCTGCTGTTCAATATCTTCAGGAAGAATCTCCGCGAGATCAGTAGTCGCCGCATCGGTTCGATACCCTAACGCTTTGACGACTCTAGCATACGCAACATTGTCCGATACAATCTTGGCCATTTCCGGGAAATGCCATCCATACCACTCCTTAAGACGCATGGAATAAGTATTCAGTTCTTTATCGAGGTCATCAAGAAGACCAATAGCATGAACAATCATTGTGTCGACCTTGTCGGGGGAAAACTTTAGTTTATATCGTCCCAAAGAGTGAGCCAAACCTAGAGACATAGTTGTCAAGTCTCTGTCTGATAACCCAGGAAGCAATTCGGGTAGATGCTCCCTAACAGCACGGAATAGTTCGGCAGTCTTTGAATCAGATGTAACATTAAAAGAAAGCCCTGGGAGCTTGTTTATGGCATTTCCTACAGTCAAAAGAATATTAGTAACCTAAAGGTGGTAATGAAACAACAGTAGAGCATACCAAGTTTGGGATCTGCAACAAGTAAGTTTCCTTTCGAATCCTCCTTCAATTCAGATAATAGTTGGCTCAATTTTGACGAAACCTTTCCCTCTATTATAGAATTCACCTCGTCTAGAGCGCTAGCGGCCGAGTCGAATTTTGAAAAGGCTTTGACTTTGAACCTAGAAGCGAATAAAAGATTAGCAAATGTAATTTCATCTAGACAGAAGAGCCGGTCGATATATTCATGCTAACTGGCTCAAATACATAGGACAACCCCCCAAAATCTGCAGAGCTACTTACAAAGACGTTATCCCGTCCTCCTTTAGAAGCTGGTCAACATTCTTGACCTTGCTATCTTTAGCTTTTAGTAGAGCATATCCAGCTGCGGTTTCCGTGAGCAGAAGCATTTTTCTATCCTGTCCTTTTGATCTGCTGCTGGAAAACTTTTTTTTTTTTTTCGGTTTCTTCACTTTGGTTGGGAGTTCAGGTAGACAAGCTCTGAATCGCTGTTAGCTGGCTCATCTCATACTACAGAGTATATTCTATACCTGACAATAGCCTCCGAGCAAACTGACACAACAGGCAGAATGGACGATATAGGTTGCATAACAGTAGCTATTGGAAGGTTCGTTCAGCTTTTTAATGTGTGTTATAATTCTGTAGCTGGTATGCAATTTTTTTTAATTGATTTTTCTCTTTTTTTTTTTTTTTTTTTTTTTTGCGGCAATCTCCATCGCCAAGTGTTAAATCTCAGCTTTCTTATTCCCTCCTTAATATTAGCAAATCACGAATATTTCATGCGTCTGTAGACTAATGTAGCTCTCGGTCTCATGATCTCAAAATGCGTTAGTGTGACGTGGCTCGAAGGCGATTCAAGGTGGTTGCCAATATGACCCCAACGTGGTAAGCTCAGGCTGCTTGTTAGCACACCCATAACAACAATAATCTTATACCCTATTAAATCGGTATCTCGAGTACCCATTGATCTTACATATTACCCTCGTATATTAATACCCAAGCTTTATCACTGCAATCTAAGAGAACTTTTTCGATGTCACCCATCGATAAAAGTTCAAACAGAAAGGGAAACTACACTATCACCTAGGATACATAGCTTTGGCTGTAGTCTAAACGACTATCATTTTCTCAACCTGTCTTTTATTCCTTACTTTACTACAGATACTAGTCGGACAGGACAGCTAACTAGTCATGGCCGGAAGTGGTCTACTTCCTGGAATCAAAGACTGGCTCGATAATGCATGGAGCTACGTGGAGAATCGAAGCAATGCTTCTGCGGCCGCTGCTATTAGTACCACATCTGCGACAGGTGCAAATACAACCGTCAGCAGTGTGGGTGCTGGTTCTGAAAAGACTGCCGACCATTATGATGTCTTCTCGGGATCTGGCAAGCCAACAAATGCTTTGTATTGCTTCTTTCATCATTCCGATGGTGAGAGAAGTAGTACAAAGCATTTGCCGGATAAGAATTGTTTAGATTACGACACTCTTGCCACTAGCAGCTTGGAGACTATTTGTGGACGTCTTCATACTCACATGTCTCATTTATTCACAGGAATACCTGATCCATTAGCTCAGATGCAAGCTGATTGCCTGCTCACTTGGCTTGACTGCGGGGTTTATTGTGTAGAAGAAGCCCGGCCTTTGCTTACCAACTGCTGGCTTGCGTTTATGAATGAAGACCTCGACACCTTGAAACAAGCAATTACTGCTCTTCTCGCCTTTGGGCAGCTCAAAACAGATATGATTCAGACACCCTTGGCAACGGGACAGCCTCATGGAGGATTCAGGCCTGTATATTATCGTCCAAAGTATGATAAGGGCCTGAGCAAATTGAAAAACATACCACCTTTACAAAGAGATGTGCTTCAAAAGATTTATGAGTGTACTAATTTCTACGATAAGTATTATCCAAAGCTCAAAGAAGACCTTTCCTTGGATGGCAAGTGTAAGACTGATTTTTGCCTGATTGCATTTCCTTTGCAAACTGGTTCAAGGGATGATATTATTGGCTGGTTGACGCGCATCTTCAATATAATTAAACAAGGCAAGCTGAAGCCATCAAAGAATACACCACTACCAAATAAATTGCAATGTTTAAGTGGCGCAGCTGGTATTGAGTTATTGAGCAGAGAAGATGCAGATATACTTCATTGGTATGATATCAATGTCGTTGGCAAGATTGAAATTGGCTTGAAGAATGATTACCACGAAAAGGATGTGTGGTTGAACAATTTTACAGCTCTTGCTGCTTATGCAAAAGAGATTTTCCTTGATAAACCTGGAAGTTTGGAAGTACACGCATTTTCCATGGTTGGCAATTTTTGGCAATCATACACTTTTACGAGAGTTGGAATATTTTGTGGAAAGAGGATCAATATCTTGAATGAGCAACAACTTTTTTTTAGAATTATGATGGGATTGGTGACATTCACGGCTCCTACTCCTGCTCCAGCTCTTCCATCTGGACAATCTTGCCTATCAGAATTTGAAGGACCTGAAAAGCCCTATTCAAGGTTTGAAAGACGAATATGGAAAGTACCGCGAAAATCGGTCGGAGGCACCTGGGTTCCTATTGTACGCCGTCAGACTACATTACTGAAGCTAGCAGATAAGATTGATGTTCGTCAACCAATCATAAGCCGAGGAACTTATTGCTGTGTGGCGAAGCTTGAAGATAAAAGAGAACTAGTTTTGAAACTTTACTGGCCCAATAAGGAGCAAAAGAAAGAAATTCAGCTGCTTAAAAAGGCTCGAAAGTGCAAGCTATTTGGAGTTGTTCGTATGGCAGGATGGTGGCAAGTGGAGCGAGATGGTAAAGCTGAATACTCTGATCGGATCCTTGAGGGAATTGGAGATGTATTTCGCACGGATATCAGAACCGGAGCAGTCAAAAAGAAGCCTAGTAGTGCGAGTCAAATACCTAGCAGGCAATTGATTATGATCTTCCTGGAAGACCGTGGGTACAGTCTTGACAAGTTTACAAGCGAGGTAGAATTATTCTCATCCCTGAGTGATGCGATTATCGGACATTTTGAGTTATATGATCGAGCTTGCATACTACATCAAGATATCTCTTTGCACAATATTATGATCCGCCCTGAGAGTGATAGGAGGCAAGCGGAAGATCCAAAGGGATTCTTGATTGATCTAGATCACTCGAGAGAATTGGAAGCCGACGAAATCTGGAGATGCACCAAGGGAGGATCTCACAATTACAATGAAAATTATAAATCAATGGCGTCATCAGTTTCTAGGGCCAGTGATTGTGGAAATGAGGTTTGCGACAAGTTTTCAAATAACCAAGAGCGGGGCGATACTCCTGATATGTATCTGGACGACCTTGCTGGATTTGCAATCAATAAATGTCGAAACAACAAGCAAAATGAAGGTGAAGAAAAGTATAGCGGCAAAAAACGGAATCGAGAAGCGCTTCGTGGAACGTTTCCTTACATTAGTATAATGATACTTACCAGTGACACTCACTGCCAACAAACCTTTCGAGATGATTTGGAGTCGTTCTTTTATGTTTTGTTGGAAATACTTATGACTTATGACGGGCCTGGTAATCGCCGACCTCTTCCATGTGTGGCTCGTCAGTGGTGTTTGGCTAACTCAGCTGAGTCTGGAAGGCTTAAACGGGCATATTTGGAACAACCAGATGAATTTATTGAACGGCTTAAACGAGATTTAACGCCATTTTTCTGTAAACCACATATTATAACTTTGCTATTAAAATGGCGGACTGCTTTGTTTCTTTCTGAAAAGTTCCCTTCAAGGTTTTCATGTGGTTTAGTTGATGAGGGCAGAGAAGCAGGGCTTAAAATTTACGAAGGTATGTTGGAAGCGTTAAGTCAATGCATAAATGTCTTGACTGAAGGCGAAGAATCAAATGAAAAGGGTTAATACATTTGTTGCACGTGCCTTTCCTTATCGCTTTTCCATCTAAAAACAACTTATTTTTTTTCTTCTTTTTCTTTTCTAATTTCCTTTTTCTATTTTTCTTCTCCCTACTAGAAGCTTTTCCCATAGATTTCTTATATTCTCGTTGTTTCGTTTTTTCAGCCTGGTTTTTTTCCTCTCATACTTTCGTTTTATAGTTTGCAAGATTTTTTTTCAGGCCCATTTACAAAAGACATTTCACTGAATGGTTAGCATTAGTAAAGATAAAAGGGATTGCAACGTCTAATAAATATCCGGATAAATTATGTTTTTAGAAACAATTGTTCGGAATAATACTAATGATCGGAAAATCTCTTATTGGGTTTTACTGTGTCATTTTGATAAGAGAAAATGTTTTAACGTCTGTCACTTGCGGAGCGTACGAACACAAATCAGAAAGGAAAGATGAGAGATGAAGATAACATATATAGAAGTAGTCGGAATAACATTGGCTGATATCCCTCGTCACATTTTGATATTAGACCAACTACAATCTTAAAACTATTTTTCTATGATTATCTATTTTACCTGAGTTACCATAAATAGGGGCTCCCGTCCGTAACTTAGCCATGTAACGAACGGGATGAGAGCGATTCGGAGAGATAAACAAGCCGGGTTTAGGAAGATTCTTAAGGCCGAGTAATGGACGATGGAACAACTCTAATTAGGCAAGGGGATGTCGAATAAACTGGTAATGACCCAAGGAAACGGAGATACGAGTGTGACAGTTTATTAAATGACAAGCTGTAATCGGAATACCCAGTGGGGGGATTCTACGTCATTCTGTCAATTACGTGTGAAATGTTGTATTATGCGCAAGAGTGGAGAGAGGGAAACCAGAAATTCCAAAACGCCAAGGAATCACTCCACTGCCCGATTAGGAATGGACATCGAACAACTCTAAGTAAGTTCAGCCGCGCGAGTAAGTCACAAAGAAAAAGCTTAATTTCAACAACAACTGATAAAAAATCACCTCCTTGCTGATTCCATTCCCCTCGAAACAACTTTTTCTCCCCAAATAGATAAGGAGCCAGTTCTCCTTTTCTAAGAAAGAAAGAAAGAAAAAAATATTTTTAAAAGGAAATTTATATTCCTTGAAATAAATCAAAAGGATAAGCGAATGGTCGTCTTCTGCTCCGAGAAAAATAGGCCACCCAGAGTTCTTTTTATAGGTGCTGTCTTTCAGGTAAGTATCGAAAAAAAAAAAAAAAAGCGCACAAAGCGTTGAATATTAAATGAAATGACTAACTTATTGGGATTATAGGATGTTATCCTTTCTTTACCTCATTTCGTTGAGGAGGACACCAAATTACGAGCTCTAGGCAAGAAGGATCAACTAGGAGGCAATTGTGTAAATATTATCAAGCTGATGCGATCATCACCAATTCCTATGAAAGATGACATCTGTTTGCTTGCTCCACTACCATCAAGGGAGGTAGCTCGACCTTATCTTGAAGAACTTGATAAATACAATGTTGATATTCGTGGATTCTACTTTCCAGAGGTACAATCATTTCCCCAGGCCTTTGTCTTGACTACGCCGCATAGTAGAACATGCATAAGTTATATGGAGTAAGTGGATAATAGTCAATTAATATGATTAAAATTAATTAATTAACTAACAGCCCATGGTTTATTAATAGGACCCCTGATTTAACAATAGATCATATTAATCCTGCTAATTTACGCAACTATGATTGGATACACCTCGAGGGTCGCTCTGTTCCATTGATTCATACTTTATTTACCCAAGAGCCGTACAAGTCCATTTTATCCAATTGTACTGTATCAATGGAAATTGAAAACCCTAATCGTGAAGGATTGGAAGATTTGATTGGCTATCCTGATGTGATATTTTTCTCAAAAGCATGGGCTACAAAGTTTATGGAGAAATGTGGACGTCCAAAATTCTCATCTTCACGTGCTGAGGTGGAGGATTTTTTTTCTCGCGTTATTTTAAAGGCACGCCCAACTGCTCATTTATTTTTAACTTTGGGTTCATCTGGTGCTTGGACTGCATCTAGAAATATGAGACCTGTTCATGTTTCTGCTAGAAGTGTTCCTCATGTAGTGGATACTGTTGGTGCAGGTGATGCATTTGCAAGTGGAGTAATTTGGTCACTTTTACATCAGGAGATCAACCCTATTCTTAGTGCTGCCGTTGGTAGTTGGGTTGCTGGTGGCCATGTTGCAGCTGTTGAAAATCCTTGGTCTGGCATTGAAGCTGATCTTCTTCGTGATGATTTTTACGTCACAA
>JAJMFC010000117.1:0-30535 GCA_030574475.1 Trigonopsis californica
GGAAAGCCAAATTCTAGAGATCGAAATTCCATTCAACCTAGAATTGGATTGAAGATGTTTTGGCAGCGTACGATGAGTAGTTGCTCGGAGCAGTGGAATAAAAGATGGAATAGGCTCTACGGAAGGAGGTTTAGGCTCAACGGAATGAGGGGTTTGTTCTGTGCAAAAGAGGTGGAGAAATGATGTTTTTGTAATCTATATAGTTTAGTTTTCTTACTTTCTTTTGTGTATTTAAAGACTTGATTCTTCTGCTTTGAAGAATCAAGAGTTCAGATTGTGCCTTACGATTATCATATAAAAATATATTAAGTCCTACCTTATCTTTATTGAAATCAAACTATGTCTACACAAGAATATTCCCCTAGCAACCAAGAATATTCACAGAAGCCACTAAACTCTCTACTCTTTTTCTCTCCTCAGCAGTCTTCTCATCTCCGTCTTTGGTAATATCTGTTTTAACTTTCTTTGCGTTTTCTTTTCTTTACATTTTCTTTCTTCTTTGTTGAATTACTTTTGTCCCTTGCGTGATTTCTTTCTTGTCCTTCGTCACGATGAGTTCATCGTTTGACGCAGTTTCCAGTATATAAAGGGCTCGATCGTGTACTTAGATCGGTAGACTTAAACCCAGAAAAATCCAGCTTACTATCTTTAAGTTCTCCCTTTCCTTAGAGAAAAGCAGTCTTCAACTAGTGTTGACTCTTAGCCCGATCTTCCCTAAGAGTCAATCGTTATATTAGCTACTTATACTGATATATTCCTCTTTTGGGATATTACCGGATTTGGTAGAAAATTAGCTAAAAACATAGGTCCTTTGCCTTAGCAACAGGGGAGCCGCTCACACTAGATACACAGATCAAAAAATATGCATAGTATGTAACGAGAAGATAACAATAAAGAAGAAAAAGGTAAGAAAATAACAGAAAATAATTGAAAGAAATTGTAGACACAAAGTTAACAGAAGAAATCAAGAAATGAGGGCAAAAGGCACCAAAAATTGCAAAGAGAAAAGGACAAAAAGAAAAAGCGCCGCAAGGATGAGACGTCCAGGCAGACCAGAAGGCGAGCCTTTATGGGCCAGCCAAACGAACGGCCTTTCAAAGAAGATTATGGCGCTCGTCATTGTTTATCGGAGGGCGCAGAGAGAGGGTTCGTAGAAGGTTCTCCTCGCGTATCTGACGCCAGGTCGACAAAAAGCAGCGATCGCTCCAGGGCCCATCGCTGGAGGCTCTCCACGGGGCAAATAACTGTGGACACTCATAGCGGTCTGCATTTTTCTACGAGATCGAGAGGAAGATGAACTATTTCTACCAGATCATGGCGAGTCGAGCATGACGAATTTTTTTTAGCTATTTACGTTCTCTTACGTATATAGACTTCATTTTTCTGCTTGTAGAATCAAGAGTTCAGATCGTCTAATTACTTCTACTCAGTACAAAAAGTTTTCTATTGAAAATAGACATGTCTACAGAGAAGGCTCGCCGTATAAACTACGGATATTCATAGTTACAAGCTACCTGCACGTGAATTTAATAGTCATTGATAGTGATTACCAAAAGAATCAACGCCTACAGCTCCTTGAAAATGCGTACTTTATTTAGCGAAGAGAACTAACAGTACATGTCTTATATATATTGTCTATATATACTATCAAGAACACAATTTTAACAAACAATGAGAACACTAGAACAGACGTCCCACAAAGATGGCCAGCGCAAGCTCTGAGGAGGATCTGATATACTCTATATCGTCGGAGATGACCTTTTAACCTGCCGCATTTAGATAATGAAAAAATGTTCTCCGTCCTTACAATTGACTCAACTATATTATAAATTAAATGAGTCAAGTATGATTATGAAACAATATGAAGCGGGCCAGACTCGGTGGATTAGTTGAAGAGAGAGGCTTTGTCGGAGACTGAAAATGGAGCGCCTGTTAAACTTCGTACTTCCTCCAGTGTGCTGCCTTCCTGAATTTCGACTAAGAGAAGACCGCCTTGTTCAGGATCAACGTCAAAAACAGCAAGATCTGTAATGATTCGAGAGACACACGCCTTGCCTGTAAGAGGGAAGGTGCAAGATCGAACTATTTTTGGATTTCCCTTTTTGTCGACATGCTCCATTAAAACAATTACTCGAGTGTGCCCGGGATTAGAGACTAAATCCATCGCGCCACCCATTCCCTTGACCTTTCCAGGCAAAGACCAGTTAGCAAGGTCGCCGTGCATAGATACTTGCATTCCACCCAACATGGTAACATCAATTCTGCCCGATCTAATCATTGCGAAAGACTCTTCAGAGCCAAACACAGAAGCTCCCGGATTAAAGGTTACCGTCTCTTTGCTCGCATTGATGTAGTCAGGATCTTCTTCGCCTCGAAGAGGATATTGGCCCATACCTAGCACGCCATTCTCTGATTGCACGTTGACAAAGACGTCAGGTGGAACATAACTGAGAGCCAAAGTTGGCATTCCAATCCCTAAGTTAGCCACGTAACCCGATCTAAACTCTTTGGCTGCTCTCCGAGCAATCCGATGCCGGCTTGTATTCAAGGATTTCTTGTTTATGTCGATGTCGTCGTTCGGAGATGTATCTTGTTCTCGATTCACGAGGACCTCAATTCCTTTCGGCGTGGTAGATTGGACAACTCGCGTCACATATACACCTGGAAGATGAATTTCCTCTGGCTTTAGAGTTCCTACCTCCACAATATGCTCGGCTTCGACTATAGTAACAGCTGCAGCTTTAGCCATTACAGAATTAAAATTGTGCGCAGAGCCACGGAACCAGCAATTTCCCATTTTATCAGCTTTGTACGCCTTTATGAGAGCGACATCGCCTGTTAAAGCTTCTTCTAATAGAAACTTTTTCCCTTTGAAGTAGCGAGTCTCTCTTGGTAGCGATTTTTGAAGAACTTTTGTGCCATCTGAATTATAGAGCACAGGAAGATTTCCTTCCTCTACCCACGTATTAGCACCAGTAGAGGTGTAAAATGCTGGGACTCCAGAAGCTCCCGCATTCAAACGCTCGGCGAGACTCCCTTGTGGAGTCAATTCTAGTGCAATCTTTCCAGACAGATAATAACGCTCAAACGTCTTGTTCCCACCAATATAAGAAGAAATCATTTTAGCTACTTGTCCAGAAACGAGTAGTTTGCTTAATCCGTGTCCATCAATGCCAGCATTATTTGAAATTGCAGTTAGTCCATCTATGTGTTTCATAGTCTCCAGTTCATTTATCAGCGTGTCGGGGATTCCGCAAAGACCGAATCCACCGCAAAGCAAAGTTTGATTTGGTTTAACATATTCAAGAGCTGCCTTAACGGAGGTCACGATTGAAGGCGGATGGATTGAAGCCACTGAATAACTTCGAACAGAAGAATAATAGATGATAGATCTTTTGCGTAAGCAATTCCCCACGTAGTACAATGCCAGACCCATTATTCTTTACTTCTCAGAATTTGGAATAGAAACTTCCCAGATATGGCCTTCATATTTTCATCCCTTCATTAAATAAATTTAGCGGTTTTCATCCTTCCGAGCATCGTCCGTAATTTGGTTTAAATTGCCCAGTGGGGTGGACAGGATTCGGCAGTGTGGGGCAGGCAGCCTTGTTGAAACCTCCCATCTGGGGAGACCCGGACAAAACCAACTTGACAGCTCGGCAACTTCTCAATATCACGTGAGTGGAACTAGAATCGACGCGGAGTAACGATGGCCTTAAACCGGAGAGATATTAACATAACAGTTTGTTGAAAGTAATACCATTTTTGCCAAGGCAAATTCTGTTTCATAGTTAAATTTTTAGTTCCTTAATCTTTCTTCGAATACTGATGTCTCTAGTTGATAACGGAATTCGAAGATGTTATTGCTATGTATTCTTTTCTCTATCTCACAAGTCTCTGATTTCTCACGCACATTTTACTCTAATCTCACTAGTGATATTACCCTACTGATATTAGTCTCGAACGAGCCGACAAGAATCAGAAATAACATCCGCTAATGGTCGCTCCGGGAAATGAAAAAAGCTGAGTTCATAACATCGCTGAAGTTCCCATTTTGGTTAATTTAAGGACCGCCATGTAAGAATAGTGTCGTAAGAATGTCATAGGAATCACATTGACTCTATCATAGTGTTGCACTTGTTGCGAATATGATTCTGTCCTTGGGGGCTTACTCTCTTCGCCAAGCCTTCTCGGACTGGGAGGAGTAACCGTAACTTACCAAGTCAGCAACCAAATGACCGAAGTCCATCTATCATCTCATTGACAAGCTTGACTTGGTCATAATGCAGCGGACCTTACGGTTGAATGTGGGCTCAAAGTCTCGAAAAGACCGATCTGTATGTGAATTCTGCAAAGCTACTTTCAAGAGGCCGGAATACCTGACTCGACACAAGCGATCCCGTATGTCATGATGGGGCCCCTTTGCAGTAGCTCTTAATAATATCTAATGCTTTGATTTAGATACGCTAGAGCGACCATTTCATTGTCCGACGTGCCCCAGCAAGTTCGCCCGAAAGCAAGTAAACCTATTTTATTTTCAATTCTGTCTGAGCTTTTGACTAATTTTTACCATGGTTATTATCTTAGGGATCTGCTTTTGAGGCATCAAAAAATCTGTCGTGGGATTGGAGCCAAAAGCGGGAAATTTCCAAAAAGCAGCATTGACCTGGAACCCATTCAAGTATCATCTGAGCTCCTACCTGTTGATAGCGCCTTCAATGTAATTTCCGCTAAAGATTCATATGTTCAGGGCCCTTCGTTCAACTGTAATATAGATGGGGAGATCTTCAGTCAGATTTCTTTGAATAATTACGAGGACTGCGCGACCCCTGAAGCCGAGAATCCGAAGGAGCAAAGTAATACTGTTGTGGGTTTCTCTTTACACGGCGATCAATATGATATCCAAAGCACGAATGCCTTGGCTGAACGAAGGCCTTACGTCGGCGATGTAATTCGAGCGTCCTCGTTCTCTCGAGCAGCAGTAGCTGATTTCCGTTGTGGGATTGATATCTCAAATTACGAAAGTTCAAAAGTTGTAGGCACTTTATTGTCAACAGAGCTCCCTTTTTCAGACGCATTTCTTCCTAGATCAACCAGGTGTATCGACGAATCTGGCCTACAATTTCAGGAACGCTTCATGAGCATCCTGTCTGATTCATGTCCCGCAAGCATGAAGAGCGATGTACGATGTCTACAACACTATCCTTTACGTAAGTATCTCGAGGCTTTTGCAGTGTCACTCCATAGACACATGCCAATCATACACAATCATAGCTTAAAGGTCAATCCATTATTAAGTTATTTATCTTCATTTGATACCAGTTCTAACCATTTACCGTTGGCCTCTTCGGTGATTGATGGTACTCACTGGATTTTTCACGTTATTTTGGTTCTTTCAATGTGTGCTATTGGAGCGTTACACTGCCTCGAAAAAGATAAGGCAAGGATTCTCCGTAATTGTGGCCAGAAAATGATCGAGTCATACGATGTGAGAGTCTTAGAGAATACTCTGCAGCCTGAAAAACTTAATTAGCTAACACTTATTTTAAGTCTTTTATTAATCCTTGTGAGTTGAAAGATGATTCTCTCACATTTATTCAAGCAAAATTTCTCTGTTGGTACTACGACGTATGGAGTGGAGATTTGCGGTATTTTGCACATGCTATACAAGAAGAGCCCTTCTTTGTCCAAGTAGGTTACCATTCTGATGGAGTTATCGAATCGCCAAGACTAATTACGTACAATCCCTGTAGTGTTGCAGTATTGGATCGGTGAATAGAAGAGCAAGATCAGTTGAATGCTGGCAAGATTGGATATGTACCGAATCTTTTCATCGTCTGTTGTGGGCGATTTACATTGTGTTATCTGATATGGGAATTGCTTATAATCGCCATGTTCCGGTCATGATGGCTGATGTCTGCCTTCCATTTCCAGAATCAGATAGTCTTTGGAATGCGACCACTGAAGATGAGTGGAAATCTAAAATTATCGAAACTCCACAGCCACCTAATTTCCAGGATGTCATGGCATTTGTGCTGTTTGGCTCTAACTCCTCTTGCCACGAAATGCCGGACAAGTCCGACTTTTTCATCTATGTTGTCTCACACTGCGTCATCAATCACATACAGGCCGTTATTACAGTCTTTCATTGGGGTGATAAAGGAAATCAAAATTGTGAGATTGGCGACCTCAAAAATATTGCATGGGGCCAAATGGAGCGCATTATTGATCGGTTTACATTAACGTATATATCTAATCGACCCAAACTGGATTCATCACCTTTTGCACTTTCTCCGCACCTTTTTAATGCTTCTTCAGTTAGACATGCCTCAATATTTTGCCAATATCGGGTTCATGGTCCTTTGAAGAATATGTTAGCGGCACCACAGTTCGATTCGAGACTCAACAACGTTATCAGTGCCTTTTTAGATAGCCCTATTCAAAGCGGGCCTCTGACCAATCGTGCAGTGTACGGTGCCATGGAAATTTTACAAGGTCTGATGAATACTGGATATTTGTCAATGAGATGGTTTGCTTCTTCCTACTGCAGTTTAGAACATGCTCTGTGTGCCTGGAATGGAATTCTTGTCCTAGCTCACTGGTTACATCGCATGGAAACAGTAGATAACCCTGAAAATGTTAATGAACAAGAACTCGAAATTCTTACAAAGATCTTGGATGTACTGCGAAAAGCTAACGCGCCTTTGGAGACCGGTATTGATAACTATGGGATATTTAGAACCGTTACTTCGTTGGCTGGAGCCACGATTGATCTATGGGGAAGCGTGCTTGGTGATCTACAAGTTTGGGAAGGTGAGATGATTTAGTGAAGATTTTGAGTCAAAACTTATCGCTGACGGGTTGTAGTAACCTCTGGAATGGTCATTGTATTGCGTCTTCTTTCTGCAGAGTGCCGACTGCGGAAATCTAAGTATTTTTGTCTTCATGAAACGAAAATTTGATTTTTCATGGTAATATATGCATCACGATATGGTCGCCTTTGTCGTTATTATGGCGGCGTCTTTTTTGATTTTTAGTTTAGTTCTTCACGAAGCGGGCAATCTGCGTTTAGAAGAGATTTTATTGTTTCAACCCGCAGGCTATAAGATATTTGCATCGGAGCACACTCCTTACGAATTGAAGCAACGAATTGAAGCAATTCTTAGGCCAATTAATGATATATCAATGAGATTTACTATCTCCTAACGAGCCGTAAGCTACTAGACGGATTTGGTGATAAGCCTTATGCTTCATTCGAATTCAAGGTAACCAGACCTATAGCAGCTTGTTCTTCCCACTATTACTTCGATGGCATTGAATTGCTGAACTACATTGTACTGGTCTGCAGATCTGAGTATTATTTGCCTTTAAGTATTCATGAATTAGATTTCCCAGCAAGAAATGACATATATCGGCAAACGATCAGGAATCGCCGCATCAATGCTTTCTTACATAAATAAATGCAATAATTCACCCGTTTCATAACTCGACTGTACAATTTATGCCAGGAACTTAAATCTGTTAGCCTTGCATTGGTACAACCGATAAATGATGGCTGACACCATCGGCAACAAAAGTGATGCAACTTGTGGCCTTCCGATAAGACCTAACCCGACAACAAGTTCGGAGTACCTTCGGGAATCAAATTCAATATATGTTACGTATAAGGACATTGATATGGCGTGCGGCCCAGGCTGACATTCATTGCGATTTCGCTAATGAGAGTGTGAATGCTTTAACAGAGGCTTCAAAAGTATAAATCGAAAGCGAATGTGCATGTGCATGAACTTCATATTCACAGGGTTTGCTGGTTTGCCTAAATATGGCATATATCAAGACATCAATGACTACCAATCTGAGTCCTAGCCTGGGAGATGCGATAAATCCGCAGGACATTTCCAATGTTAAAGATCCCATCAAGGTCGAGGTAATCAACATTCCTGATGATAAGGCAAGGAATGAAGATAAACCACTGTTTGAGCTTGAAGAGCATCCTATTGATCAAGTCAGAGATCTCACCGTCGCTGTCATTGGTGCAAGTATCTCCGGAATAATTGCTGGTGTTCTCTTACCCGCGAAACTTCCAGGCATTGATTTGAGAATTTACGACAAGAATGCAGATGTGGTGAGTTCACTATACATATTTATTTTACCTTTTTTTTCTTTAGTTCTAATCTTTCTTATGTCAGGGTGGTACTTGGTACGTCTTAGGCCATAACGATTTAGTCTGGACTACCCTTGGCTGATTTTCCTTATTATGAAGGTTTGAGAATACATATCCCGGAGTGAGATGCGATGTCCCTTCACACGTTTACCAATCTGGCTTTCAGCCTCAATACTCAGTGGACTGAAGAGTTTTCTCAGGGTGATGAAATCAAGCAGTATTGGCAGGACGTAGCGAAGAAATATGACGTTTATAAATATCTCAAATCTGGAAAGTGGGTAGAAAGTGCGGAGTGGCTTCCAGGCCCGGGGAAATGGAAAATTACCTTTCAAGATTTAATCTCGAAGAAGGTAAAATGACGGCTTATATTCTGTTAGTAAATACTAACTGTTTTGTCATAGTTTTATGACGACTTTGTTGACGTCTTGATTCCCGTGATAGGTCATTTCAATGCTTGGAAACTTCCAGACTATTCTGGTCGCGATAACTACAAGGGTTTTCTGTTCCACTCTTCTGATTGGAATCACGATATTGACCTCAACGACAAGCGTGTCGCTTTAATTGGCATGGTGCATCGGGTCTGCAGGTATTACCGTCCATTCAGCCTATTGCAAGCCACATTGATCATTACGCTCGTAATCGTACCTGGATCGTGGACTCTTTTGGATCCACGAGCGTACGAAAGCTGAAACCGAATTATTTCACACAGCAACAACTTGAATCCTTCAAAGATCCAGAGAAATACCTAGAATACAGAAGAAATATTGAAAGTGGCTATTTTCAACGATTCGGTGCTATATTTAAAGACTCGGAGATGAATAAAGAACTACGGGAAAATTGGACAAAACTAATGGCCAATCGTGTTGCATCTAAGCCAGAATTGCTAGAAAAAATCATCCCTGACTTCCCTCCGAATTGTCGTAGGCCAACACTAGGACCAGGCTATCTCGAAGCATTGACCAAGCACAATGTGGACTTTATCCAAACAAAAATTGAGCGATTTACAGAAACAGGCATTGTGACTGTTGACGGGGTTGAAAGGAAAGTCGATGTTGTCATCTGCGCTACAGGTGCTAATGTGGATTTTGCTCCTCCATTTTCTATCATTGCAGACTGGGTGGACCTCAAGGCAGCTTGGAAACCGGATGGCAAATTTGGATTTCCCTACAAGTATTTTGGCGTAGCTCCTCCTGGATTTCCTAACCTGTTTTGGATTGGGGGTCCTCTAGACATAGTGGAACTGTATCTAACAGTTTTGAAAATCAAGCTACATACATTGCTAATATACTTCGGAAAATACGAAATGAAGGGATTAAATCCATTTCTCCGTTAAAAAAAGCAACAGATGATTTTGTGGAATATTGTGACCGATTTTATCCAAGAACAGTATGGACTGACAATGATGATTCATCATCTGACGGCAAGAATTGCAGCTCATGGTACAATAGGGGGATGCTCGGTGGTCGGATTCATGGATTCTTTCCCGGTAGTGCTTCTCATGTGAATCAGGTTCGTTGCCCTCCGCGTTTTGAAGATTTTGACTATGAGTATACAAATGAAAGCGGAAATCGGTTTGCTTAGTTTGGAAACGGATGGACTCAGAGAGAGTTGGAACTAGACACAGATTTAACTCCACATCTAAAGCTTCCCCGAGAAATTGATCTTCGAACTTACATGGAAGGGTGGTGGGATGTGTAAAATGATTTGTCCTTTTGAAGGTAAGAAAAAAAGATATATATAGAACTCGCTAGTATAAAAATATGGCATTGCTATTGAAATAAGTAATTTTTTGAGCGATTAAATTTCGAATTATCTAGATATTCAGGAGAAAATTTATTGTAAGATCAATCAAGAAGCGCTAGACTTCGATGCATAAGCGGGTACCTTTTCTCCAGCTTTCCAAAAGTACTGAGCGCCAGGATGTGAGTCTGGCAGCCTATTGTGTCCCTTTTGACCGTAGATTTGTTCTCTAAAAGTTCCACCCTTTACAGCGTAGTCATCCCAAAATAATCCACGTGCTTTAAGCTCAGGTAACAAGAATTTAATAACATCATCAAAGGTTTTTGGAATGCTTGCATAGCTCAAATTGAAACCGTCGACGTCAGCAATTTGAACCCAATTTTCAAGCTCATCTGCAACATGCTTTGCATCCCCTACAATACTAACATCGTTACCTCCTAGAGATACAAATTCTGCAATTGCCTTTTTATCCCATTTTTTACCCTGGGTACCAGGAACTGTTTTAGCCCAATAATTCATGTCTTGATCATCAGTATATTTGCTCAAGTCATAACCAGACCATCCACCAAATAGGGCAAGAGCACCTTAACGATCAGAATATGATAATAGCTTGGCATAATGTTCTTGAGCTGCTTCATCAGTCTCACCAACAATGACCAAAACACCTGCAATTATCTTTCTATCCTTGGGATTACGTCCAAATTCTGCAGCCTGTTTTCTGATACTGTCAACAGAAAGGACGAATCAATTCAGGTGAGTGACCGTTTAAAAATATCGCTTCAGCATGCTTTGCAGCAAATGTTTTTCCGGCAGTTGATGTACCAGCCTGAAGTAGAAAAGGAGTGCGCTGACGAGAAGGTTCGCAAAGATGAGGCCCTGGAACTTTAAAATATTTTCCCTCGTGATTAATTTGACGTACACCGTGAGGATCAGCATAACCACTCTTGTCATTCTTAACCGCATTGTCCCTCCACGAGCCTTCCCACAACTTATAGGTAACATTAAGGTACTCATCGGCAATACGGTAACGTTCGTCATGCTCAACCTGGGTGTCCAAACCAAGGTTGCGAGCAGCAGAATCAAGATAGGATGTCACAATGTTCCAACCTACTCGAACTTTAGAAAGATGATCTACTGTTGAAAATCTCCTCGCTAAAGCGTATGGCTGGTCGTATGTAGTTGAAGCGGTTACACCAAAGCTGATATTCTTTGTAGCAGCCGCCAATGCTGGAATACTATAAAGGGGATCATTAATTGGGAATTGGGCAGCAGCAGGGATAGTGGGTTCCAAGTTAGCAGGACCATTGTATACATCATATCCGCCCAAGACATAAGCAAAGAAGATGGCATGAAATTTTGCTTTTTCAAGCTTTTGAGCAAGAGATATCCAATGATCGATATCCTTGTTTTTGTGAACCTTGATCTCCCGGGTACCTAAATAGACCAGGGTTTAGATGAGTTGGTGTTTGCATAGCAAATGCATTGATGATGAGTTTCTTGTTAATTTGTTCCCCAGTCATGGTGTAGAGAAATTTCAATGTGCGGTATAAGCAAGTGAAAGGACAACTAAATTCTCCATTTCTTTTCGTATTTTTAGCATTTCAACTCTAGCTATCCCTTTTCTTAACTAAAAGTCTTTGCAATTGTATCCAGCTGATTTGATTGTGCAAATACTATTTCACAACATTGCATCAAGAGGAACATCGATGGCGTCTTTTCTGGAACCCAACCAGCCAACTCGTTTATCTTCTCCTCATAACGCACATGGTCAATAATCATCCATATAATGTCCGTAAAGAGAGCATTTTATTTTTATTCGTTCCGTGTGATTTAGTTTTGGCGTATTGGAAACTGTAGCGCTGACACGTGCGACTTTAGCATACACAACTAACAAACCGTACATTTCCTGTAGATACAGAATAAGCACGGTAGTAACAATTATCCATATACGAATACTGAAAACTAAACAATATATACTAAATTCATTAGATTTAAAGAGATTGCTTTTATAGACATGGTCTATACTATAAAATTCTATGTAAACGGACTTTTTCGTTTTCTTGTGCTTCTTATTCAAACAAGAAGAAATCACATTCTTGTCTCAGGTGTCCAAGCCAACCACAATTCTCTTACCAGAAACTGAACCCTTGCGAAGGATATCTAATGCATCATTAATTGCTCCAAGTCCTCCTCTAGTGTAGACGACTTCAGGAAGTCTGATTACATTTGCTTCAAGAAGCGATTCCAGCCATGTACTTAGAGCCAGTCCAACAGACGGACATGTATGGAAAACCTTAATAGGGACCGTATGATAATGGATTCTTGCATCTTTTTCACGAGGAATACCAGTAAGACCTAGTAAATGAGCTTTGCGGCTGCCATCTTGACTCAGGAAAAGAGCTTCTTGTAATAATGTAGCGGTCTCTTTTCCGACAGTATCAATTCCATACCGAAGTTTGCCTCCTGTTATACTGCGAATAATCTCAATAGCACGGCCGGTATCAAGACGATCAACCAGTAAGTCCGCACCCGCTTCAAGTAGCTTAGCACCATGACGAGCAATATCTGCAATACAGATAACTCTTAATCCCGACAACTTGGCCAGTTGTAAACCAATATAGCCGGTTGTAGTAGATGCTGGTCCCAAGAAGTTAGTATGAAATCTAAGTGTAGCAACGCATTATGTTAAACCAGATTCTTACCTCCCCATATGGCAATCCAGTCGCCTTTCTTAACACGATCCCGAGGTTCAAAGACTGAAAAAGATTCATCTCGCACGTCCTCAGGGATCTCTTCCAGATCTACTTTCATGAGTAATTCCTGAATATTGGGGCCCTTGGGGACCCCATTAGAGACTGTAGAGAAATCAAGCCCAAGTGATATGCCCAATGCCAATGCCGATGCAACAAAGGCCACTCCCAACGATGCAGATTCCTCGACTGATACTGTATAAGGAATCCTTGAAGCATTATAGTGAGTTGTAATTGCATATTCCTGAAATGCTGCCTTGCGAATATCTCGATAATCTGTTGAAGGGACTAATACAGTATCTCCCTCATGAAGACGAGAATCTTTACCGCCAACTTTCACTACGACACCGGCAAGATCACGTCCATTTATCCACGGTAAAGTGGGAATACCGAAATTAAATGCTCTGAAACATTTTAGTATGTCTCGACAATTGTAGTAGTTGGTTGAATAATTAATTACTCACGGTGCCTTCCAGTCTATAGGATTGAGCCCGACGGCAATGACCTATTCATATAAAAGTCAGAATAGAAGGAAACGTAAATCTCACAATGACTTACCTTAACAAGAATCTCGTCCTTATTTAGTATGGAAGGAATGTCATGGTCTTGTACAAGAGTATACTTTTCACGAATTGCATGTAACATCAATACATTTTGAGTCTTTTTAGACTCTCCAATTTCACTGACTGTGACCTGGATTTCATCCTTAGTGGAATACACACTCTCGCTCCCCTGAGCAACAATATGCTTCTGCTGCGCTTCAAATAGAGTTTTAGTCGCTATAGCCGTCATTGTAAGGAATATATTTCAAAGAAGGGCCAGGAATCTTAGTGGTATTTAGATGCTTTAAGATTGGATGATAATAGGTCCACGATGCTCCCGCAACCTAGAAATATTCATTTTAGATTACGAAATTCGAATAAATCTGGTAAAATATAACTCAATCTCTTCCTTTCTGACAGGGCGCTTTCTTTTGGCCTAATGAACGTCTTGTGATAGTGCGACCTTAGTTCCCATTGCACATGGTGGGGTCGGTATGGCGTGATGGAACAAACAAACATAACCTAGCAATTCAGGGTGATAACGCTATAATATTCAACATCGAACCAAAGGCATTTGATGCCATTCAGGGCTGCCAGGATTTCTTCGGGCCGTTTCCTATATAAAGGGTAAAGAAATTATTGATCTTGAACTATTCACCCCCTTCTCGTTAGCATAGAACAAAGACGAAAACACAGGATGGTCACAACTGCAGATACCTCGGAGGTCTTTTCTGAAAATGGTTCGCCGAAAAAGCACTTGATTCTCAATGCCTTTGATATGTCAACAATTGGGCATCTTTCTCCTGGTCAATGGAAGGTGGGTAGTTTAAGCTTCTTTTTTATTTTTCCCCAGGTTTTGATCCCCAATGCTAAAATGGATCTTCTTTAGGACCCAAACGACAAATCCACCACCAAGCGTAGTCTAGACTATTGGATTAACTTGGCAAAGCTTTTGGAGCGTGGAGACATCAATGCTCTTTTTCTAGCAGATACTTACGGTGGTTATGATACGTATGAAGATTCTCTGGATAACTGTATCCGAAGGGCGGCCCAATGGCCTGTTACGGATCCAACTATTGTAAGTCAATTATTTCGCCAGTATTCCTAAGTTTCTAATGGGTTGTCGAATCTTTCTAGCCTATTAGCGCTATGGCGGCTGTCACGAAAAATCTATCTTTCGGTATTACCGCATCAACATCATTCGAACCTCCCTTCCTACTTGCGAAAAGGTTCTCGACTCTTGATCATCTAACAAAGGGCCGAATCGGCTGGAATATTGTCACTGGCTGGAAGAAAGGTGCATTCAAGGCTATTGGGCTTGATGAACCTATTGAGCATGATCTTCGCTATGCCCAGGCCGACGAATATCTCAGATTGCTTTATAAGTAAGTCCAATAGTATTATTTTGTTTTGCTTCTTGGATCCCAAGCTAACAATGTTCTTTTCAGACTCTGGGAAAGCTCTTGGGCTGATGATGCTATCGTGGCAGATGGGGAAAATGATGTATACTTTGAACCCGAAAAAGTTCGAGTCATCAATCATACGGGCAAATTCTTCAATCTCAACAGTCGTCATATAGTAGATCCCAGTCCTCAAAGAACACCACTCCTTTTCCAAGCCGGCACATCACCGTGAGTCAGATAACATATTTGTCTTGTTCTAATATTAACTATTGAATCGACTAATAGCGCCGGCTCTCTATTTGGGGCTACACATGCTGAAAGCATTTTCGTCTCAGCTCATAGCCCTTCCGTTTTGAAACCCCGTGTTGCAAAAATACGAGAGTTGGCTAATTCAATCGGACGCGATCCTAAATCGATAAAGATCATTGCTAGCTTCACTCCCATTATCGGTAAAACAGAACAAGAAGCCAAGGAAAAATTCGAAAGAGCAAAGAAGTATTCCTCCACAATTGGCGGGTTGGTACTATTTTCTGGATGGACTGGAATTGATATATCCAAGATCCCTCTTGATGAGGAGATTGACCCTGTGAAGCACGCATTGGAGCCTCATAGAGTCAGATCCATATCGGAGACTCTTACTGCTAGGACACCTGAGCTTCCATCATTAACTCCCCGTATTATTTCCGAAATTGCTTCGATTGGAGGTCTAGGACCTGTTGCAGTTGGGACTCCGTCGCAAGTCGCTGACGAGCTAGAGCGATGGGCTCGAGAAGGTGATCTTGATGGGTTTAATCTTGCCTACGTTACCACCCCTGGATCTTTTGAAGATGTCGTTGATCTTCTTATACCTGAACTACGTAGGCGTGGATTATATCCACCAAAGCGAGACGATAATGAACCTGCATTAACTGCAAGGGAAAAGATATATGGAAAAGGTCAATCTAAACTTCGCGATGATCATGTGGGTAGTAAGTATAAGTACGCAGTATATGAAGAAGAAGCTGTGAAAATTTAAATATATTGCTTGTTACATAAAAGTTGAAAATAAAACTACATAACCTGGTGAACAATTTTTTTTCAGTACAACAGTAGTTTTGCCGTAACGAAACATGACGATCTCTAATAATAGTAGCTTACTCTTATCGTATGCTGGGACAATATCAGATTTCTTATCGGGGGAGTGGATCTGGTAATGCGATAATAGGATCCGTTGTCTTCCCTTATCGGAAAAAGGAAAATTAATAACAAACTTTTTACACCACACTGAGAAGCGATTGCGTGCGATCAAACTGAGCTAAGTGCCACTTGATGCGTATTGACAACTCGACATGAAGATATACTTGGGTAATTAAGTTAACCTAAGCCGATCAAAAAGTGGAATTTGATCATCATGTCTAGTTAATACTGCTACTTTGGTCGAAAGGTATGGATGACACAGAAGGCCTTATTGAACCTCTTTTAGAGGCTGAGACTCAGTCGGAAATCAGTTTCCTAAACCCTCATCAAACCCAGGGCAATGGCAGCAGCACTTACAGTTCAGAAAGTGAGATTATACCCGAAACTGCTACGATTGGAAGAAATATTTCCTGGTCTAGTGCTTATATACTCGTCATATCTCGAGTTATAGGAAGTGGGATTTTTGCTACTCCTGGATCGATTGTTAAGGGCGCGGGAAGCCTTGGACTTACAGCAGTATTATGGATTGTGGGAACTATTTTAGCAGCATGCGGTCTCGCTGTATCTCTTGAGTTTGGTTGCATGCTACCTCGGTCTGGTGGTGATAAAGTATATCTTGAATTTGTTTATGACCGACCAAGGTTTCTTGCTTCTATCATTATTGCTTTTCAGGCGGTCCTTTTGGGATTCACTGCAAGTAACTGCATTGTGTTTTCAAAGTATACGTGGTTTGCTTTCGATATTAAGCCTAGTGAGAGGCAGACAAAGGCATTAGCTGTCGGTCTCTTGAGTAGCATTACAGTTATCCATGGATGTTTTTTAAAGGGTGGGATCCGAATTCAGGACTTTCTTGGATGGATCAAGGTCGCCCTTGTCGCGATTATGGCCATCACCGGGGTTGTGGTCATTCTTATTCATGGAACTAGTCGAGATCAGATTCACCCTACCGGAGTATCGTCACTGAATTGGGACGAGGTCTGGAAAGATTCTAATTGGAGTCTCAATAGTCTGACTACTTCACTGTTTAAAGTTCTTTACTCATATGCTGGATTGAACAATGTCAATAACGTACTTAATGAGGTCAAGAATCCAGTCAGGACTCTCAAAACTGTGGGACCTGCTGCATTACTAACATGTTGCGTTTTATACATACTTGCAAATGTATCGTATGTGCTGGTGGTGCCTTTACAAGAGATTAAAGATAGTGGAGAGTTAGTTGCAGCTCTATTTTTCGAAAGAGCTTTCGGTTCTCATATAGGCAGGACTATCCTACCACTTGCAATTGCGATTTCTGCAGCTGGAAATGTTATGGTTGTGACTTTTACTTTGGTAAGTTTTTTATGAGAGGATATGTAAAGAATGAAAACTGATGGAAAAAATTGATATAGGCAAGAGTCAACCAGGAAGTAGCGAGACAGGGATTTTTACCCTGTGCGAAATTTCTTTCATCTTCTCGACCCTTTGGCTCTCCTTTGGGTGGTCTGATTGTTCACTTTATTCCATCACTTCTCGTCATTACTTTGCCTCCTCAAGGTGATGTTTACAATTTTATTCTAGATGTGGAAGGATACCCTGGTCAGTTCTTTGCTCTTGCTGTAACTGCTGGTCTTGTACTTTTAAGGTATAAGCATCCTGAGATTAAAAGGCCCTTCAGAGCGTGGTTACCCGCAGTCTATCTGAGAATCATTCTGTGTCTAGTTATGCTTGCGGCACCATTTTTCCCTCCAAAGGATCGTCAAGCAGATGTACATTTTTTCTACGCTGCTTATGCCATTGTTGGGTCAGGAATGTGAGTTGTAGAAAAACATTGATATATTAAAAAATAATTAATGTTACTAACGAATCCCAGTATCCTTTTGGCAATCTTATATTGGTATGTGTGGACTGTATTACTTCCTCGATGGTGGAAGCCCTATACTATTGAAGAAGAGATGGAGGCTCTTGATGACGGTACAACTATTACAAAGCTCGTACATCGTTACAAATCATAAAAATTACTTAATTGTGTTTTTGATTGTGGTTGAAATTTCATATTTCCCGGGGTGCTAGTAGTTTTAATTAGAGTTCAAAATAGGTTAATTCCCAACTGACGTCGACTCCAAGCTTACATAACATTCTATCTAGAATTGCGTGCTAGTCTTACAAATAAACATTTGTTAGTCAACCCCACAATGATGTTGTATTGTATTAGTAAAAGGGGAAACTCATGTAGTTAGTCAGACGTAAGTTTAAATACAAAGCCAAGAATCTTTGCAATGGGTCATCCTTTCATTCTACTTTAATGGCGTCTCCAGCAGTATCACACAGATTAAAACAGTCATCTTTTTCTATCGGCAAGCATACGTTAACATGTTCGAAGGAAAAGGGTGCGCATGATGTGAATGCAGTTGTTAGATATCTTAAGGTTGCAGATGACGGAAGTGAGCCCGCACCTTCCTATGTTGGCAGACCGGAAACGTATGATCAACCGGCTGCGTTGACTAGTGTCACGATAACTGATATATCTGGTCTGGAATCAAATTACACTCTTGATGATAATGGGTTTCAATTAGTTGATCACGAAAGCCAAGAGAAGGATTTTCTTGATGAAGACGAGATAAGAAACGTATACTATCCAGAGATTGAGCAGCTATTGAAACAAGTTAGTGGTGCATCACGTGTCTACATCTTTGATCATACTATACGACGAAATTCTAAAGATGATCGCACACCTGCAGCTGATCGCCGAGGCCCTGTGCAGCGAGTTCATATTGATCAATCTTATCGGGCCTCTCGGGATCGAGTGAAATATCATCTTCCTGATGAAGCTCCTGAATTGTTGAAGGGACGAGTTCAGATCATTAATGTGTGGCGACCTATTGAGACAATTCTCAAGGATCCTTTAGCTATTGCGGATGCAAGTACGGTCTCTGATGATGACTTAGTGCCGATTAAATTGATCTACCCAGATCGTGTAGGTGAAACTTATGGTGTTAAACCTAACTCTTGTCATAAATGGTTTTATCGTTATGGTCAGACACCTGATCTTGTCACTTTAATTAAGTGTTACGATTCTAAACAAGATGGCAGGGCCCGAAGAGTCCCACATACTGCATTCACAAATCCAGAGACTGAAAGTGCTCCTCCTCGCCAAAGCATTGAGGTGAGGGCATTGGTTTTCCACCCTGACGATACCACTTAATTAGGCTCATCCGGCAGAGTTTTTTTTTTTTTTTTTTCTTTTTCCTTTCCTTTGTCTTTTTTCTTTTCTGTCTTCAGCGTTAGTCACGTTTTTTTTTTTCTCCATATCTAATTAATGGTAAGGATTATTGTGTACACTCTAGAATATTATACGGAGCAGGTGTTATCACATCTTTGCAGCGCTCAAAAAAACTACATCCACGTGTGTTAGATTAGCACAATAACGCGAATTGCAATTTCCATGATTTAGCCCAGTCATTTCGTCTTGAAATATAAGCACCAGAAGTATCGAATTTGGAACTGTGGTTATTATTTGTTTACAATAATTTGAATAATTTACTATAATTGCCAAAGTGTGATGATTCATTTGTCTAAAGAAAGCATGTTTTTTTTTTTTTTTTTTGCACTAGTCTAAATTGATGAAAATCTGGGGATGGCATAATTTGCTTCAGTAGAAAAGCCCTTTGTAGAGAAGGGATATGTCCGATCTTTATATATATATATATGCATATAACATGTATTTGTATGCGAAGAATAAATGGCTACAGAAAAAGATAAAGTATCCAGCCAAACTGATGAAGTTAATGAGATTGAACATCAATTAACTCCAGGGTATGTAGAACTGATCTTGTTAACAATCAACAAAAAGCTTACTCTAGGTTTAAAAAGTCAAATGGTATAGATCGACATTTTATAATGGGTTAATTTTGGGGATTATGCAACTTCTTAGCCGGGTGCTTTTACTTTTAGGTGCAGCTCTCTGTGGAATTTCTGCTGGTGTCTTTTGGATGGCAGAGGCAGCAATTGCTCTTTCTTATCCTGAACCGTATAACCAGGGGAGATTCTTAGGTTTTTGGCTTAGTTTCAGAGTAGGAGGTCAAATCTTAGGCAGTGCTATAAATCTCGGTGTAAATGCAAAGAGAGACACTGCTGGTAAAGTTTCATATACTGTATTTCAAGTCTTTATTGCCCTTCAATCCCTCGGCCCTTTTGTTTGTCTTTTTTTTTAAATCAGCCTTCGCGAGTCCAGCGTACTGATGGTATTCCCGTCAGTCTCAAGATCCAAAAGAGCTCTCTAATCAAATTTAAAAGAGATGATTAAGTTATTCTTGAGTCGAAAAGTTCCTTCTTATTGTCACAGGCTGTATATATACTGAGCCTGTCAATGTTTACTTATCAGTGTTCGCGCACGTGCTTTGGGCTCCTTTTTAGCTGGAATTGTCGCTCTTATTGCGGGCAACATCTTGGGTGGCTTCCTCGATCGCAAAACCATTTCTTTGAAATCGACAAGCTGTGCTGCTTTATTGTCGTGCTTGGTGGATCTGGGCTACAGTCATTGTCACTGAATTTCACAAGACTAATCCAACCTATGACTGGATAGATCCTGGTTTTGGTAAAGGTTTCGGTCATTGGATTCCAGCTCAATTACCTTTTCTTGTAAGACAATCTCAGCTTGGTTCTTTCTTCTTTTTTTTTTTTTTAATAGTCATCCATCAAGCTAACGATTGTGTCTTGCAGATATTTTTCATTATTGGCAACCTATCTGGATCTGAAGAGGAAGTTATTCGACTATCTGGCCTTCTTAGAGGGACTGAATCTGCAGCACAAGCAGTTAGTGTAAGTTATCTCACCCCTACATGGAATACTGAAAGCTGACATCATACAGTTCCATTTCATCCATTGGAAATATTTACTTGAATTTCCGTCTGTGGGCCATCTCATTATTCCCAGCCTGGCTCATTGTCCAAGGAAATCCGGGTAACGTTGGGAGATTTAAAGGTCAAGAGCAGGCACAGATACTAAACGAAGCATTCATGTAAACCCATCAAGGATCGACAAACTGAATCAGTGAATCAAACTAGAATTGAATCACAATGTGATTCATTTGGTTTTATTTTGCTTTCTCGATTAATTATTTGTAGTTTTACGTGCTTGATAAAGTAATTTTGTTGCGTGAATTTACAAAGTATGGGAAAACAGACAAATTAGAATTAGCAATATTATTTAGTGATAAGCATGGTTAGATAAATTTTAGAGATGTAAAAGGTTTTAAATTAAAATCATCATTGAATAATTTAAATAAATATATAGAAGCAAAAGACACCCTTAGGGGTTTATTTTTATTTTTTTCTCCGGCGCGCGCTTCAACTCGTAATTACTCTTTGACAATGCACTTCTATTAACTAAATACTACACAGAGCGCGTACTTTATGTAAAGTTCTTTTTCTTTTTCTTTCATCTTGTCTAACATTGGTCTTTTTTGGTCTGCCCCTTTTCTTCTTCGGAGCTGTTGGATCTGGGAGTGGTCTGGTTCGAGGCCTTTCCTCTTTTCCGTATCACCGCTGCTGAAGCGTTCTGCATCTGAGAGCTACTTGTTTTTAACTGAGGGTATTTTCCAGTGGGAAGGATCCGGACGAGTAGACTTATCCTTCGTAGGTCGACCTCTCAAGGAGCTGACTACCGGATCACCAATTAGTCTCAATAAGTCAGGCTGGTTCAAGATCCAGTGTGGGTCAAGCTTTCTTTCATTTCCTTTCCTTGATTGTCGTATTCTAAGCTGGTGACTGCAAGGAAGTCCATAGATAAGGCTGAACGTTTCTGTACAGGGATCCGAATCTGTCAAATGTAGCTGATTTTTGACTAGATTTAAAGCTTAATCAGAAACCTTTCCCACCACTTTCGAATAGAATGCATTGCGAAATTCGAATTGCATCCGATCTAGATCTCTTGCTCTAGGGCACCGGGAGTTTTCGAAATCATTCTGCGCCCAGTCCACAATTGTATTTACCACATATTTTAAGCAACCAACGGAATGCGCAAGATTAGCCTTTAACTTGGAGTGCATTCCTTCGACCCTTGATGTAGTCACATTCCCGTAATGGGTAATATTGTCTCGTATACGCTTTCACGATTTGACTTTGGAAAGGCAGAAAACAATCGGGAAACTGTGACCATGGGTGTTCACCCACCAATCTGAAGAAGAGGTAGCCTGAACTTGTTTGTCTTGTATGTGCAATCCATGATGCACAGCTCCGAAGACGCCTTAAACATGGCGAAAGACTTGGGTAGAGCAAAAAAAAGAGATAGCAAACGCCGTTCATCCGTCGCAAGGCTCAATCTCTACCTGACAGTAGCAACTTTCGTAACTCTGCAGGTATTGGACTGCAGCCTGAGTGGCCCAACAGATCCTCTGAACTGCATCGTCTTCGTTCCTTCCAGATGTCACTTGGCAGGATGGGAATATCGGCGAAGAAGCGAGCGGATCTGCCGAGGACGAACAGAGGAAGCAAAATGCTCCACAATCGTATCCCTAACGTCGTCATCGAGAATGCGATGGCAAGGAAGTCGAATGGGATCATTTTAAACGATGGTGGTTATGTTCAGGGTTCTTGAGCTCCATAACCTATGGTTCGACTAGGGCATGTAGAGGGCAGTTGGTTTTACTACTTCTAGTCTTCCTTCTCTTTTTCTCCTTGTCGCCATTGTTAACATCATCATTATTAAGAAGATTACCATTCTTGACAATATTAAGAGCGTCACCAAGAGAATGAGGATTATCAAGATGACTAGGATGATCTGCATATTAGTAAGAATAGGACTTTATAGTTTAACTTAGTTAACCTTTGGTGCCTGAAGATTTTCAAGTTCTCAGTTTTACTGTGATTTCGACAAATTGAGATGAGATATATATTCGATGATCTTGATATTGGTAAAGTAACTAAGTGTGGATAATCAAAACCTCTTTATCGTACGTGGCATAATTCTTTTAGTGCTTATCGGTTATGCCTGGTTTTTATTCCACAGGAAGTTGCAGTTTGGTTTCAGCTCTTGAGCGCATTGTCTGGAATATCCCAGAGCCAAGCCAATGATGACAATCTATGGTGAAAGAATTCTAGTTTAGTATTTGCAACAGTTGAGAACTTTCCATGTTCTAAGTTTTTTTTTTCCTAATTATAAGAGTGTACTGTATATACTACGTGTATTTAATCGTAGGACTTGGTTGAAAAATATAGAGACATGCAGTATTACTTTGTGTATCAAGCTATTGAAAAGAGTATGGATATTATTCTCCTGCTCCAATTATGCTGCAACAACTACAACAAGTTTATCTGAGAGTTTTGCAATTCTTGGTATCTACTTCTGGCTAGTGGATAAGACGATCAACTATTTCGTTCATATTAAGCAACAGTTCTGATGTAAATCTCTTTTTCCTGAGACACTGACCGATTGCATAATCGCTTCGCTGGCCCCGTCTTATTTCCTTCATAAATTTAATATGATTGCTGCCACTATAGTGTCGGAACTAAGAACCTCAACGCATCATTCGTAAACATATGCAACAAGTAGCATGACCGTACCCAAATTTCTTCGTTATTACAGTCAAGCAATAGTTTAGAACCGCATGCTAAACGTAGAGCTTCGTGAGGTTTTGCATCTATTGAGCATCTGTATTCTAAATTCATAGCCAGTAGATATGCGTCCTGAGTCTAACCATCTGAGTTGCACTTTAAAGCATTATTTATAATCTTGTCTTCGTCATAACTTTTAACAATCAAGTAATCATAAAGAATAAATAATTATCGTTATCTAACCGCAGGAGCCGTAATAACGTTAGAGACTTAGCCAAGGGGAAATTTTAGAAATTACTCCTGAGGACAATGGATGTAGCCTAGCTGCAAATAAGCCGTGTATCAGTATGTGACACGCCGAGGCCTCCCTCACACATACGAAAACTTATATAAGAACATGAAAATATATCGTAATAGTGTTAATAGACAGCCAAGAGAAATATCGTTTCATTGCACCAGTGCACCGACAGAAATATTCGGACGTAAAGCAGTGCATTTATGCATCAGAGCTAGTTTTGCAAATAATAGAACCGTAACCATTGCATGCAAGAAAAAAAAAAATGAAAATAAAAAAGATGAAAATGCAAACGCAAACGCAAACGCCGCCGTATTATACAGATGGAGATCTTTTTGTGGGATTTTCTTTATCGCTCTTCAGTTTCATTAGTAAGTTCAACATATGACGCCGTTTATCACGAACCTCCGTTATTCCCCATAGTTCATTCTGCTCTTCCTCATATTCTGGAGTCTTCCGTCTCGGTTCCTTGTCTAAAAGACGTGGCAAAACTGTCTCAGGCGAATTGAGGAACTTTTCGACATAGTGAATAAGAAATATCCCACAATCGCAGTAATTATCCTGAAGTGGAACAGTTCCATGACGGGACTTTATGTCATCTTTTCTTATGATTAAATGCCGCTTAGTTCGAGCCTCGGAGATTAAATACTCCCGTAAGGGCTTGAAAACGTAATTGTGTTGTAAGTTTAACGAATCTAAAATGAGAATCACTGGGTCGTCCAGATTGATATGACGCTTATTTGGTAAAGTTTGCTCTTTGGATTCCATCTCTTTTGTCTCCATGGCAGGGGACACTTCGAGCTTGTCTCCATTATTAATGGCCTCATTCTCCTCAAGCTGCGAATTATCAACAGCCAGAGAAGAGTTTTCATTATTATCTTCCGTTACAGTAATTCCTTCATCAAGGTATTCTGATCTATCGCGAGCAATATATGGAAGCTTGTCAAGATTACAGATCACAGCGACATACCAGTGAGATTTTTCGTGGATTGGAACGATGACATAGCGCATAGTAAAGATATCCACTTTCGACGTCCAATTTCGAACACTTTCATAACCGTAAACAGATTTTCCACTTTCTCCAGCAGCTTTTCCTGATCTTTGAGTGAGCCTGGAATAGAAAAAGGTGTTAAAGACAAATGTCCTTTTAGCGGCTTCTGGGTTTAGTTGTCGCTGACAGTCCAGTATAAATTTGAGTCCAAAATCAACTAAGGTATCGTTGAGATACTCTCCCTCAATAAGTCTCTCCGCATCATCTGCATTTATCTGCATACTTTTATGCCCTAGAAAGGTACAGTTCAAAGGACTATCGAAACGCTCTCGTATAGATTCTCGAAGCTCGCGGTATTCTTCCACATCTATGCTTCTAAAATGACGTAAAATGTTAGCAAATACTGCAGTCCTAGGCAAAAGAGAGAATTCATTTACTTACATTGAAGAGGGAGACACAGCAGTAGTCGTGCTGTCATCAAGTATGCTAACTGAATTGTCCGATTTGCCCATCACTCTCGCTGAGCGTCGTAGTTGGTGATCTTGTGACGCTTGTACATGGTCACTTGCAGAATCTGGCACACTGCGAACTTGGCAACTATCTGCCGAGAAGGCTGAATCCATGCGATCGTTCAGATTATTGGATACCTTGCTTTTGCTCTTAAATGGGCAAACAATGGTCAGCCAACAAAAGCTCTGGATCAAAAAAAAAAAAAAAAAAAAAAAGAAAAAGAAAAAATTCATACCTTTGTCGATTCAGCCGTACATGCCTCAGCATCCTGGCTTACTGCCTCTGGGCTTGTAGTACCATTCATGGCAAGACGCGAAGAATTATCCGATAGAATATTATGTGAAGATGCTGGCGATAATGAAATTTCCCTCGGGTTAGGCCCCTGAATACGATCCATTGGCTGAAAATGAGAATATCGAGCCCTTCTCCCATTGCCTTTGCCATAAGGAGAGGAAGACGGACGTCGAATTGGAACAGCTGTGGTGGGGCTATAACTAAATGTTAGTCGGAGTATTATGATTTTGTGAATAGTCAGACCCTACCGTGAGTAGTCTCTTCTCAGAGAGGGAAAGTCATCTTCGGGAGACAGTGGTCTTTTCGGACTCGTCCAATTTGATCTTGGGGAGTCGGGTTTCATTATGGTGATCCGTAACCTTTGAAGTCCTGTCCTTCCACTGAGAATTCCTGCCGAATACCGGCAAAAGCACGCATGAGTACCCAGCTACAGGTTTACGCAACTGACAGCTAACTGAAGGTCTGAGCTCTCTCGCTGGCACTAACTTGTTCGGTCCTCTTCTGGTAATGAGAATTTCCTGCTCCACTTGAGGGTGTTGTTCCCGTTGCGGCGTGTATACAGTAGTAACTAATTTACCTTATCAAATCCGATCTGATATGTCTTCTATTACGAGCGACTCATTATTTTTGAACTGACGACGTCGTAGCTATGGGATTCCGATCCAAATTGCTCTGTGAAACAGTAGGAGGAGTACTTTGCTTTTGCCGATTTTTGTTCTCTATGCTAACAGTCAATTTGTAGAACGGGCCTGTACATGTTGTGAAATATGACACCAGTGGTCAGTATTGTCTTAGCGGAGGCGGAGATAGACATATCAGACTGTGGAATATAGAGCTCGGAAAGCTCATAAGCTCGTTTGATGGTGTACGTATTGCGAGACTAAATATCCTTGGATATTGACTTAATCGTGAACATAGCATGCGTACGATGTTTTCGATATCGCCATCACCCGCGATAATGAAAGGGTAAAATATCTCTTTTCTTATTACCCGCCTTTTCGAAGTTAACCTTGAGCTCAGTTTGCGTCTTGTGGTGGCGATCGCACGGTATTCCTCTGGAACGTCTCTACGGGCCAAATCATGAGAAGATTTAAAGATCATAACAGCAGGGTTCACAGTGTGTGCTTCAACGAGGAAGGCACTCTTCTCTGTAGTGGTAAGTAGGTAACTCTATTCGCAAACATCTAAGGCTAACATTTATTGGTAGCATCATACGATAAGACCGTGAAATTGTGGGATTGCCGTTCTAATAATATACATCCTTTACAGACTTTGAGTGATGCAAAGGATAGTGTAAGCTCCGTGAGACTGAGTGCTGATTGTATAGCGACAGGGTAAGTGCCAATTTGTCTTAGTGAATCTGCATAATGATTGTCTGTGCTAATTCATTGAATAGCTCAATAGATGGATCTTTACGAATCTATGATCTACGCAAAGGTCAACTGAGTTGCGATAATTTAGGAGGTATTGTGAATCTTATCTCCATTGCACTTTTTTTTTTTTTTTTTTTTTTACTTCTAACTGACATGAGACAGCTCCTATTACTTGTGTCAACTGGACTTTAGATCAAGATTGTTTAGTTGTCACATCTCTTGACAGCACGATACGTCTTATAAACAAGGAAGATGGAGTATTACTCCAAAAGTATAAATCACATAAAAATGTTGACTATCGGATAAAGTCTTGCTTGGGGAAGAATGACAGTTGTATCCTCTCTGGCAGCGAGGACGATAAGCTATATATTTGGGATGCGCTTACGGGAAAAGTTTTAGAAGTTTTTGATATGACTCTATTGACGTCTGAACGCTCGACTTCAAGGTCTCGTTTTCCGGAATCTACAGATTCCAATCCCACAGGAAAAGATGAATTTGTTTGCGGAACGTCAGATGGGCGTATATATGTCTTTTATCGTAATAATCAAACCAAAGCCTGAGGCCATAGGCCACTTTTTTTTTTTTTTTTTTTCTTTCGAATTGGCTTCCCTCAGCTGAGCCTTTGTCATACGGCAAAGCTCCCTGACTACAATTTTTTTTTCAGAGAGTCAAAGTGGCTTAAGAATGCTTCTGCATAACTATTTCCGGCCGAACCAAAAATTACCAGCATAAAGGCTGCACTTACAATTAAGTCCGCCTCCTTCAAACACGGCTGTACTTGGCATTTTTAGCACAATTAATCCAGCTACGACTACCACTAGGATGAAGATGTTATATTTAATATATACAATACAGCAAATTGGTGTTTATTCTCAAGTATGCACAAAAAAAAAAAAAAGGAAAACATTCTAGCCACTTCTAAACAAGGCACTGTAAGCGCTCAGGGCTGGAGCACCACCCAGATGGACGTACAAAACATTAGAGCCCTCTTTAAACTCTCCTTTCCTAATCATTTGAATTAATCCATCCATAGATTTGCCTTCATAAACTGGATCAGTCAACACACCTTCGGTCCTACCGCAAAGCCGTATCGCATCAAGGGTCCCTTGATTAGGTATTCCATAAAAGGGTCCACCAAATCGATCGTCAAGAATGACATCTTCAGAGACTATTTCACGGCCTAGATCAATCAATTTAGCAGTGTGCTTTGCGATTCTCAGTACCTGTTCTTTGGTTTTCTCTGGTTTTGCGGAAGCATCTATTCCTATCACTTTGCGATCTTTATCGTTGGCGAAACCTACAACCATACCTGCTTGAGTACTGCCGGTTACCGCACAGACGACAACATAGTCAAATTTTATACCAAGCTCGCTCTCCTGCTGCCTAACTTCATCAGCAAAAGCTACAAAGCCTAGACCTCCGTAGGGGTGTTCGGAACATCCTGCTGGAATAGGGAATGGCTTTTTCCCTTGAGCCTTAGCACCTTCCATAGCATCTTTCCAACTTTTGCGGATACCAATATCAAATCCAGATTCATCGAGACGGACATCCGCACCCATAATTCTAGATAATTCAATGTTGCCAACCCGATCATAGACTGCATCCTTGTAGTCGACCCAATCCTCTTGCACAAGAATACAATCCATGCCTAAATGAGCTGCAACAGCTGCAACTTGGCGAGTTTGATTAGACTGAATGCCACCGATTGAAACCAATGTATCATAACCCCCATCGACAGCCTCTGGAATGAGATATTCAAGTTTTCGGGTCTTGTTTCCTCCGAAAGCCAGACCGCTGTTACAATCCTCTCGCTTTGCATATATATTGACTTTACCACCAAGAACTTTACTGAGCCTCTTCATAGGTGTAATCGGTGATGGACCAAACGTAAGAGGATAACGTTTAAATTTTCCAATGCCAGACGTTGATTGAGAAACGTCCGCCGAGTATGTAGACCCGAGTGTTTGAGTCATGATGCCTTGAAATTTTAACCTAGAATTATATTCTTTTTTTCTTTGATCTGTAGATGACAAGAATAGAGAATAACTGCGAATTATAGACAAGAATTTATATTACTGCATATAGCCTCGACATGGCTATAATCACCATTTTTTTCGCTTATTATCCTTATCGTAAGATGGTGCTGATGGAGGAGCCCCGCCATTTTCGATAAGGAAATGGGAGCTCCCGAATCTAGATAGTCAACACTCACGTGCCACAAGATGCCACCCTTCTGAGACAAGTTCACCGTCAAATCTCGGAACTGAAACTACTAGAGAGAGGTTTTAGTGAGTATTATGTACGGATTGTAGTCCCTCACTACCTGAGAGTCAGAGGCAGAATCTTCCCTCAGGTGTGCGTAAAATAAAAATAAATAAAAATAAAAATAAAAAGGCGCTCTCCCAATCCTGTAATCGTATCGGCATTCATAGCGTACACTCAGGTTATTCCTTGATATCCAATAATTTTGTTTTGTTTTGTTTTGTTTTAGTTATCTTTTCTTGCCGCCGGTATATCCAATAGACCGCTCTTCTCTGCAATTTTAATTTATTCTACTACTAGCGATAGTTCCGGGAAAAAAAGAAAAATTTCAGTCGAGGGAATACAATATTAAGTACGATAGTTTAGTAACTAGAGATAAGGAGAAAACAAATTCTAGACATAAGAATTAAGAGTACATTAACACCGCAAACCGTTTCATTAGAAAGTAAGCCCCCAAAAAAAGAATAAAGAAAAGATCATTATAATTGTATAATACACTTGTCCAGATTTAAGGAGAGGCGTTATTATTGTAAAAAATGCATGAGTTGTAAATCAGTCAAAATTCTCTAAGAGGTCACGGCTCTTTCGACTTTCCGGAATTTTGTCGCCATATGTTGTCTGGAGCGAAGCTTAGAGATTCGTTATATTGATACATAAGATCGGGCCAGCCCATTAAATAGTCAAGCAGGAACATATCAGAATCAGGGCTTTCATGCTGATCCCTGATGTTGAGTTTATCGTCGGTATTCGATAATGACCTTTCGGAGAAATCCACTAGTGGACCCGAGGTAGACCAGAGATCAGAATCAGCCGTACTAAGTGGTGCGTTGATAGTGGAGTTAACTTTAGATGTTGGCTGTTGTTGTTGTGGATAGGCTTCTGTTAAAGAGTAACTTTCGACCGTAGGGTTGGATACCCAGATCGGAGCGTTATCAACCTCAAGGAAACCTTTAGATTGCTCCTGTATATTTGACATGACATCCAAATTTAACGATTTGCCGTGTGTCTCAATTTTCTGCCTGAATATTTGTATATATTCACTTAAAGATCCCGCTTTAGCCCTCGTATGATGCTCAAAACTGTGTGCTAGTCGCTTAAGTTGGCTGCTGGCCACGACTCCCCAGTTGTCCCGTAAAGCTTCATATAGCTGGTTAACTAGGTTGTCCTGTATCTCTAAAAATCTAGGCGTATTACTGATCCAATCTTCAGCAAGATCATTTTCACTCATGGCCCAGCATATGATGTTGCGAGAAACCCAGCTGGGCACAATTATCGAGAACGAGCGGCTTTCAGATGGGACAAGTCATATGTGGCCGTGGCTAGTTTCTTGTTACTATGCCAATCGGCTGCGCGCGAAGAAGTACGAGCACAGGTGTATGTCTAATGTAGTTCCCGAGTTAGCTAAGAACTAGTACACCTGAAAGATGCAAGTAATCTCCTATTTATTACATACCTAATGTAGTTCCCGAGTTAGCTAAGAACTAGTACACCTGAAAGATGCAAGTA
>JAJMFC010000118.1:0-29491 GCA_030574475.1 Trigonopsis californica
TTTTGTAGTAACATGGGTTTTTCTAAATAAAGCATTCTACCTAGCATCCCTATTACATGCATCGTAGACATCATCGTAAACCCTTCATCGTAAACCCTTACGTAAACCCTTACGCCATCCGTAGGCAAACTGAACGGGTAAAGAACAATCACAATTAACCAACTATACTGGTATAGGCAACCAGTTCAGATTTCTAACAGTGAAGAAAATCATTTTAATTGCCATATTGACTCCATTTTATATACAAATTCTATACATGAAGAGTAATTCCCTTTTTTTCCAAATGCCAATCTATAATGTACAATGCAATCACTCATCAGCCAACAAATCAACATTAACACTCCTTAATGCATTCACAGCCCACTCTGGGTACCGCTGTTTATCACCATTGTAGAGGTTATTAAAAAACTCTCGAAGATATTCAGGGTATCGATCTTCGATAATGGCCTGTCGAGCTCCTCGCATCAATTCCAATTGATAATAGACATTATGCAGTGTAAGCATATGAGCGCCAGCAGTTTCTTTGCCTGCGACATGATGCACAAGTGCCCGCGTAACTCCATACCCTCCAAGATCCTTTGGCAAACACATGGGACATCCACAACCAGGTTCAATCGGTTGGAAATCATCAGCGAATCGCCTGTTGCGGAGATTAAGTACTCCCTCCCGTGTAATCGCATTACCGAATCGCTTCAAATAGAAGAATAATTAGAAAAAAGAAAAGAAAAAACTACGTCAAATCAAATGCTATCGGTCTTACCGCTGTTCGGGTCGGATAGACACAGTCAAATAGGTCCACCCCGAGGGCAACAGATACCACCATATCTTCGGCGTATCCTACGCCCATAACATACCTGGGCTTGATTTCAGGTAAAATATCTGTACAAGTATCAACACTAAAGAGGATAGAGTCAGATCCAGCCATCAGACAAAAAGAAGCAAAACAAAATAAATCATGCATACACTTTGCAATAAAGCGGCTTTTCTTCACCACCAGAAAGTCCTCCAATAGCAATCCCAGGAGTATCTCGCTTAATCATCTCTTTACAACATTCCCTTCTCAGTTCTAGATCTAGACCTCCTTGAATAATTGCAAACAGATTTTGTCGCTCCGGGTACTTGTGTGCAGCTATACAGCGATCAAGCCATCGAATACTCCGATGCATTGCTTCCTTCATTCGTTCACCTGTAGTTAACGTTGCTACCACATCGTCAAGTTGCATTCTTGTTCAATAAAGTCAGTAGAGTATCACCTCGGCATCTTGAAAGCAACATTTCTTACATGATATCTGACCCAATCGTATTCTGAAGAGCAATCGAATGCTCTGGAGTTAATAACATAGGGGTACCATCATGAGGACTCAAAAATCGCACTCCTTCTTCTGTTATTTGTGCCAATTTTAACAGGGAAACCATCTGGAATCTAGCAAAGTAATCATTGTCTTAGCAATGACATGCCAACAACAAGTATATATATAGGTACCAATATATCGTACCCTCCACTATCAGTCAGAAGGTTATATGGCCAGGACTGGAATTTATGAGCTCCGCCAACAGCCTCTAATACCTCTTGGCCAGGTTTCAATCCACTTTTCTAGTTAGTATGAAGGATCTGAACAACTTTCTGCAGCAATTTCAACCCAACCTACAGGTGATAGGTGTTATTCAGACAGAGTTTGCATCCTAGCTGGGCAAGCTGCTCGGGAGTTAGCCCTTTCAGCGACGCCTGTGTCGCTACAGGCATGAACATTGGTGTTTCCACCTTGAATTTATTCTGGTAAGCTAGGAATCATAAACAAAACAAAGAAAAACCCTTACTGTTCCATGAGGTAGCACCAATGTAGAAGCTCTAGCCTTTGTCACCGAGCATCTCGCGACAATCTCAAAAGTGAGAGCTTTCGTTGAGCCCATTAGAGAGAACCCTTTTATTTTCTAATATCGATTTTCAGTTATTTTTTTTTTTTTTTTTTTTAGTATTTTGATTTTCTATCTTCCCACCTTCGAAAGATGAGATGCCCTTCGCACAGCATCAGGCAGTATTATGCAAAGATGATTTTTAAGCTAAAAAATTGCGACTATTTTACACGAGATGAGAAATTTTAAAATGGTTTATCTATGCTCCAAGAGCCCGCTTCTTGAACTCGAGTTCGAATACAAGCATGCGCCATACTCTCTTGACAAAGATTTCCGCATCTTCGTCAAGTGCCATTTGCATCTCCTCCTGAAGCGAATTTGCATCTTGATGGGTCTCAATATGGTTCTTGACAAAGTCAATCAGATCTTGCTCTTGCACTCCTAGATACTCGACAATCTTATTTGTTATAAATGGCACTAGCTTATCGTTGAGAATTTCATTATCCAACAGACTCCAGTCGATCGGCCAGTTCCATAGACCCTCTTTATCAGCAGGTACTTCGGAGGCCAATTGGCGGATCAACTGCTCTCGACTCTCCTCGTCAAGTTCCTGCTTGGCATTACTATAATCGAGGGGTACCAGAACCCTCTTTTTGAGATCAGAAGAATCTTCCTCGTCTTCAAGCAGTTTTTCAACGTCAGTAGTTGGCCGCCTTGTCGATTCACTCGAAGGTTTCGCTGCTGGACCTAGAGAAAGTTTAAATCGTTGAGGCTGGGCTTCTCGTGCTTCCTTTTTGGCAACAGCAGCAGCCTCCTCCTTCATCTCGCGCTCTTCTGCAAGCCGAACCTGCTCGTCTGTATGTCGTTCTCGCAAAAGGGTAGCCTTCCTATTCTTTGCCCATCCATCTCTGTCGTAGTAGAATTGGAAGTTCCTCCTTATCGAATCTTGTCGATCATCAAAAGCCGCCAGTTCCTTAATTGTCTCCTGTCTCCGTTCAGCAATTTTGGCATCGCTTTGTTCATCCCTTGTACGTTCCCGTTCCAAAGCGTGAGTCCGCTGGTCTTCACGTTTTAGCCACCGCGATTCACGTTCGTGGAATTGACGTAATAAGTCATTCTGCCGCCGTTCTTGAGCTTGTTCTTCAAGGACTTGATCACTTGCCCCTTCATCCCCACTCTCGTTGCTACTGTCACTATCACCAGTTGAATCAAATTCATCCCTTTGAACTGGGACGCTGGCCTTTATATCCACAGATTTCTGCCGCGCCCTTTTCTCTCGCTCCAAAGTCCGGGTCTCAAACTCTTGAGCTTTAAGAAGCTTTTCCTCATCCCTTTTTCTTGACCGCTCCCTAAAATTTGCAATCTCCTGTGCCACCAGTTCACGTTGAGCAGCAGGGATGTGATTTAGATCTTCGGCATTGACTGAAAATGTCTTTGTATCGTTTGAATCGTCATCATGATCGTGATCATTTTCCTGTTGTCTCTTCTCCAACCGTTCTGCTTCTTCAACCGTCTTCTCCATTTCACCATTCGCTTCCACCTGGTGGTCTTCCTCCTTGCCGATATTATCAATGGCTGCCTTGAGAGATGCTACAGTCTCAGTGAGCTTGGCGTCGTAAGCCGCTTTAGCATCTCCTTGTAGGCTTTGGGTAAAACTGTCGACGATTTCTTTTGTATTATCCTGTATATGTATCGAAAATTGGACTCTCTCTTTACTAACCTGATCATCGCTTTTTGATGATGATGGACCAGGAAAATCAAGTGATCTGAGAACATCCATACCCAAGCTTATGCTCTCTGGGGTAGAAAATAAAGCAAAGCCAAACCTTGAGAGGTTGCCCTTTCCGTCACGAACTCGGATCCACTTTACTAAATCGGGGATCTGGACAAGGTATTTGTTGAGCCATATTTCGTCGACAGATTTTGGGATCTTTCCGATAAAAACTGTCCGCAGTTGTTGATCCAGCGTAAAGGGAACAGGAGCTAATGTCGATGGTGCCCCATTATTATAATCTGACGACGCCGGCGCAACCGGATAGCTATTCGCCCCGACGCCTGGACGCCGAAGATGATCTGCTGGTGGAGGTGCACCTGCCGCCCTAGGAGGAGTATATGGATTCGCTCCAAAAGAACGATAACCTAAGGTAACACAAAAGAGTTAGAAATACCGTCCGATAACTGGGAAATAAAATACTTTACCTCCAGGGTTTGGCGGTCCTCCAAATGCCGGTGGATTGAACATTCTAGTGATGGATTTTTCGAGGTGGATGGGATCTTTGGGACGAAAAGTCAAGCTTGGAGGGAGAAGAGATTTTCAACCACCAGGACAAATGATGGCACTAAGGAGATGGCCAGCAGGGTCGATGGGCCAGAAGAGTTACCATCAATTCTCTACAAGTGCTCTCCGTTTACAAAATGGAAGCAATAATCAGAATGGTGGTGGTGGAGATGCCGGTTCGTTCCAAAAACCCACAGTCCATTCGCTCATCTTCAACAACTCCTCCGAGACCAAGAAAACCGCACAAGGAAGCGAACCAGCACAGGAGCAAAGTTCAGACAAGTCGGGTGTGGAGAAAGATTGGACAGGGTTTATCCGCAATGCTGTCGATACTTTCTCAGCCAACCAGAAGCCACCTAGTGGCCAGTTCCACCCATCTGCTTCTCCAAGGATGTCTAACGAGTTTCCCTTCTTCAACCCGAGCAAGTTTGGCCCATCATGGGGTCCACTGTCTGGACGGACGGTGCGTGTAGAAGATCAGCGCAGCCTGGGCAAGAGTCTTGGTCGGTTATCCAATCTTGTCAGAAACGAACAGATCTGGGTCACTGCACGCCAACAACGGTTCCACGAGCAGCCCAAGGATCGACGACGTCGTATACGGATTGCGGCTCAAGAACGACAGTTTGTCAAGGGTTTCCGTCGTCTTATTGCTCTAGTGAAGCAGGCTCGGGCAAAGGGTTATTGAGAGGCTGCTTATTTATGTATGTAAAACTCTGTATATATTTTCTACGCGTAAATCTAAGGTCTTATTTCTACTGTAAATTGTACTGTATATGGCAGTGGTTGAAGGGTTACTACCTTGTACAACCGCCAACTGTCAAGGTATTTCCTTTCCCATATAATATAAAGGAAATCCCCAAAACTAAAAAAAGAAACCCAACGGCCAAGATGGCTGACAGGTTTGGACGAGGGAACTTGCTTCTAGTCGGGATCATATTCCATTTGGTTTACTTATGGTCAATATTTGACATATACTTTGTGAGCCCCTTGGTCCATGGTATGAACCAGCATGTCTCGACCACTTCCCCGCCTGCCAAACGACTCGTTTTAGTGGTTGGAGATGGACTTAGGGCAGATAAATGTTTTGCTCGGCTCCCTGATCCAGACGATGCATCCGGCACTCAGGTCGAATATTTGGCTCCCTTTATTCGATCGCGGGTACTGGAGCATGGTACATTTGGAATATCGCATACTCGAATGCCTACGGAGTCACGTCCTGGACATGTAGCATTGATTGCTGGATTCTACGAGGATGTTAGCGCTGTTACGAAAGGTACAATCCGAGCTTTCTTTACTTTCTTTTACTATATGCTAACAGGACTTCCCCAGGCTGGAAGGAAAACCCGGTGGATTTTGATTCTGTATTTAATCAGAGCAGGCATACATGGTCCTTTGGATCCCCTGATATCCTGCCCATGTTCTCTTCGGGGGCATCGGACCCTAACCGCGTCGAGACGTTTATGTATGGGCATGATTTTGAAGACTTCACCAAGGATACTTTGGCTCTCGATACGTTTGTCTTTGATCATGTGGAGAACTTATTCGCGTCAGCTAAGACAAATAGCACGCTCGATGCATTGTTGAGGCAGGATAAGATTGTTTTCTTCCTTCATCTTCTCGGGATCGACACTGCAGGCCACGCCTTTCGTCCATACTCAAAGGAATACTATCGCAACATCAAGCATGTCGATCGAGGAGTTGCCAAGGTTCAGGAGCTCTTTGATAAGTTCTATCATAATGATATGCAGACCACCTACGTTTTCACCGCTGATCATGGAATGAGCGATTTCGGCAGTCACGGTGACGGCCATCCAGACAATACCAGAACACCACTGGTTGCTTGGGGAGCTGGAATCAGTAAGCCTAAACTTGGAAAGTCTGGTCATGATGATTATTCCCGACCATGGGATTTACCTGTCAAGCGCCATGATGTCGCACAAGCTGACATTGCATCTCTAATGTCTTTTCTTGTCGGTATAAACTATCCCGCCAATTCGGTTGGGGAACTACCCACTGAGTTCCTTTCTGTTAATGAAGAGCAGAAATCTGAGGCCATCTATGCTAATACCCTTGAAATCGTCGAACAATACCGTGTCAAGGAAAATCTGACCCAGGACCTTCAATTTGTTTACCACCCCTTTTCTAAGCTCCATAACTCAACGTTTGAGTTGGATGACGCATTGGTCCATGTAAAGGAATTAATTCATGATGGCCATTATTCAGAGGCAATTAAGCTCTGTGAGACGATTATGCAGCTCTCACTGTCAGGGCTTCGTTACCTACAGACGTATAATTGGCTTTTTCTTCGATCCATTGTGACATTGGGCTTCTTAGGCTGGATCATTTATGCATGTGGATCGATGTTTAGCTCATTCATCCTTGACCCAGGTGCTGTTCCACCTCCTCAAAACTCATATTTTCTTACTGTGGTCGCAATGGGTATACTCTCAGCGGTATGGGGTATCATGTACCACCAAGAAGCCCCGCTTATGCACTATCTATACGCAATATTTCCTATATTCTTTTGGGAATCAGTCATTGAAAGGCGCAAATCTATAGTGGAAGGAGCCAAAGCGCTTATTGCAAGGACTCATTCACACCATTCGACTGGATTTTATATTTGCAGTCTTGTGGGATCTATCTTCATACTGGAATGTATTGTTGCGGGCTATTTTTATCGTCAAGTATTTTCTGCTTTGTTTGTGTTTGCGACATTATGGCCAATTTTCCAGAGTGTAGAGTTTTGCAAATCTAATAAACCAGTTGTGGGACTCTGGGTATTATGCTGTTTGGGGATGAGCGTCTTTACTCTCTTGCCCGTTGTTAAGATTGAGTCACAGACTCAGATTCTTGTGGGTGGAATTCTCATGGTTTCAATTGGAGCATTCTTTATTCATGATAGTTGGAGAAAGAACAGTGATATCAGTGGATTCACCCTTACACTCCTCGGTGCACAGCTAGGGCTTGTGGTTCTTTCGCAGATTGTCACATATTCCTCAGTTGAGTCATTGCAAAATCGTCAAGGTTTACCATTGGGCAATCAGGTAGTTGGCTGGTGTGTACTGGTAGGATCGATTGCACTTCCATTTCTTCACAGAATGCGTCCAGTACAAGATTATCAGATGAGATTATTAGTCTTATTTCTATCGGTGTCGCCTACATTTGTGATTTTAACGATATCTTACGAGGGTTTATTCTTTGTCACCTTTTTCAGCACCATCACAGTATGGATGGAAATTGAGACAAGCATGTATAAGATCAACGATGCTACCCGCAGTACAAAAGATATCCGACGAATATCTGTCTACGAAGTCAGAACAGCATTATTTTTCTTTTTCCTAGCTCAAGTTGCATTCTTCGGCACTGGCAACATTGCATCCATCTCATCCTTTTCTTTGGATTCTGTATATAGGCTGTTGCCAATCTTTGACCCGTTCGCAATGGGGGCACTTTTACTCTTCAAGATCCTTGTCCCTTTTGCTCTCCTCACTGCACAACTCGCCATTCTCAACCTTCGCATTGGAGTCCCAGCCTCTGCTTTATTTGCTATGGTTATGAGTGTCTCAGATGTTTTAACTCTCAACTTTTTTTATCTCGTACGAGACGAAGGAAGCTGGCTCGACATTGGTACAAGTATCAGCCACTTTTGCATTGCAAGTATGCTATGTATCTTTATGACAGTACTCGAGTACCTAGGAGATATTCTCATTGAAGGGGTAGCTATCGATGATGACGAGGCTAAGACAAAATTACATACTAGCTAAAATTAATTCATAAAACAATATAGAAATAAAAATGAAAAATTGCCTGGATTTGTTGCTTACAAATAAGGAAATAATTCCTAACTTAAAAATTCATTTTGCAAAAAGCTCCTTTGGGCGGGTTTGTCCCAATCAAGATCTTTGACAATGCAACCTGATTAAAGGTTATCTTGCCGTTCCTTCACCGCCGCCCCTTTTAATATCTCGAGGATCCTCGCGTGAGGAGTTTTTCACCTCGCCTAACTCTTGGTTTTGCAAAGATTTAAAACCCTTTTTAGTGGAATTATATGGCGTCGTCTCCGGTCGAGCGCAAATCTTTTAGAAGAGCTAGAGCTTCTAAAGCGTGTGAAATGTGGGGGAGGGAAAATCAATTGATGTTTTATTTAAGCCATCCTTATGCAAAGATGCTAACGAAACGCTCTCTTCTTTTTTTTTTTTTTTTTTAAAATTTTTAGATGTCATTCTCGCAAGGTCCGAATTGAAATCAGCATCTTCAATTGTGTGATATCTTATTGACTTTTTGATGTTTTTATTCTTGCTTTATAGATTCGATGCGATGTCACGGTCCGGATGCCATGCACAGTGAGTAGTCTATTTTTTCAAAAGCCGCTATTAATCATTCTCAATCTAATTTATTGCATCCTAGAACTGTGTCGCTTTCAATTGCGATTGCAAAATTCCAGAGAATAAAGGTGAGAATTGAAGTTCCTCCTGGCCAGAGTTCCAATAACCCTATAGTGATCCTAACTGTGAAGGGCAAGTAGGCAAACGGCGTTCGAAAAATGGATCTCATCTGGATCCCGACGAGTCATCTTCTTCAGAAAGCGAAGAAAATGGTGATAATGAGGTTGGATCGAGATACGTCCAGCTCCTTGATGATCCAGCACACAGTAATAAAGTCGCATTTTTAGGGTCCTCTCTTACTCTGGGCAATCTCTTATCGGATGAGAAAAAGAAGTCACAACCTGGGCAGGCCCCATTACCAGAATCTCTGCTAAAGAACCGGACGAGAATTAATCCCTTACAAGAGAAAGATCTCAAGATACTTGAATTACAAGGTGCTTTCCTTCTTCCACCAAAGGATCTTTGCGACGAACTCATCAATTGCTACTTTGAACACTGGCATCCGTTGTTACCACTCATAGATCGAACCCAGTTTATGAGGCAGTATCAAGACCCCAAAGATCCTCCATCTTTACTTCTTTTACAAGCAATTCTCCTGGTTGGCAGTCGGGTATGTGATAATCCAGCTCTTCTTGATTCAAATGGATCAGCTGATCAAGCGTCTATTTTATTTTTTGAACGCGCAAAAGCTCTTTATGATGCAAGCTATGAGGCAGATCCAATTAGCATTGTTCAAGCTGTGTGCCTTCTTGGCTGGTGGTGGGAAAATCTTGGAGATGTTACAAAGAATGTTTATTATTGGACCCATCTTGCAATAACAGTTGCTCAAGGGTTCGGCCTACATCGTAGCGTCGACCGATCTTCAATGAGCCCATCTACCAAACGCTTGTGGAAAAGGGTTTGGTGGTGTCTGTTTATGCGTGACCGGACAATCTCACTAGCTTTGGGTCGTCCCACTGCCATATCAGTTAATGATATGGACGTGGCAATGGTCACTGAACAAGACTTTATTGAGAGTGACGATACTGACCCAACTCTCCCACCCAGCTACGACAGAGTCGTCGTCTTGTACTTTATCCATATGGTCAAGCTATCCGAGATTATGGGGCTGGTACTTAGACAACAATATTCTGGTGCTGATGAACGAGGTCGCAATAGGAGTATGGATATTGCTCACTGTGATATGGCTCTTGGATCATGGATGCATAATCTGCCTGAGGAACTTAGATACTCAATGAATAGCTCAAAAGAAAGTGAAGAAAGGCGCGACAAGAATAGTGACCGTCGTCATCTCCTCAAAGCTCTCTTGCATAGCCATTACTATACCACCCTCTGTCTACTTCATCGGGAACACTTTATGAGAACTCACAAGCGATCTTCAAAAGGAGCTGACAATTACCCGTCCCGTAATATTGCTTTTCAAGCAGCCAACATGATTGCTGGCATCACAGCAAATCTAATCGAACGAAATCAAATTCGATATATGCCATCATTTTTCATTTATACCTTATTTTCAGCTATGGTCATGTTTGCATACCAGCTAGGATCCAGCATTGTCTCTGTACTCGAAAATGCAATTGTTCAAATGCGTACATGTCGGAAAGCATTAGCCATCATGTCGCGGTTTTGGACCGCTTCAGGAGTTGTCAGCTTGGTTTTTGATGCCATTAGTATGCAGAATGGACTTGATCTTTGCGGCAATCTAGATGGAGCAATTGATGATCGAGAGCTTTTAGAAGAACTTGTGACTGCAGTGCTTGAACATAGGCGGCAAGAAAGGGGTAATGACAGACCTCAGCAACAACAACAACAACAGTATCAAAGACGCGAGAGCTCGGTTGGCAACAGTCAAGGTGGTCGCCGTCAAAGCTATCTAGAGGCCCCACAAAGAGATGAAGGTGATCAGAGACAATCTCCTTGTAAGCGATTGAAAACAGATAATGCACCATCTTCATTGTCGCCGTCAAACTCACTTGGGGAATCGGATTATGATCAGTATTCTTCTATGGATAAGAGACCAAAGCAAAGAGTACGTATTCTTGGCAAAACTGTTGGCGGTGACGATAGTCAATCTCAACAGTCATCGCCTGCTTCTGGCAGTGATAAAAGTGGATTTGCTCCACCTCCTGTACAACAGCCAAAATCACAACTACCACGGCCACAGCAGCAACAAGAACAGCAGCAGCAACAACCTGAACAGCAGTTACAAGATCTTCATAGTGGTGAACAACAGGTGATGCCATTTGAAGGATATAATTGGCAGTTTGCAGCCAATTCCCCATTGGTATCTCAGTCCTTTTTTGAGAATTTCAAACCATTGCAGTTATTCCCAGAGGGCCAAACTGGCCTGATGTCACCTTCGATAGCTGGTAGTGGGACAGCTATAACACCAACAGTGCCCAGGTCGGTAACGGCTGTTAACAATAATAATACCCCTGTCAACATTAACAATAGATCAGTACCTGGGCCGATGGATCCGCCTAATGAGCTCTACCATTTCACGCCTAATAATGTGAACTGGGTTAACAGTTCCAATGGAGGAGCACTCAACCAGCCTCTTTCGCAAGGGATGAATCACAGTACCTCAGGGGTTGAAGTTCGACCTCAGCATCGTCATACTGCCGACAGGGAGGGTCAACATCAATTGCATATAAGTAATAGTGGTAACAGCGGCCATAACAATAATGAGGGTACCGATATATACAATAGTTTCCCTTCAGATGATATCTTCACAGACCTTGGATATACGAATGGGATCCAACTAGATACAGTCAAGAATGGGCTCGAAGGGGTCAAAGTGCCACCTGGTCTTGACATTGGAGATTGGTACCATTACATGCTTACTGCTAGAGCTGGAGATAGATCCAGTTAATCTACTGGTGCAATGAAAATTTTCTGCCCCTTTTGTTTTTCCTTTTTTTTTTTTGTGTATTTTATGTTTTGCTTACAAACTTATTTATTTCCTTTTTTTCTTTTTCTTGTTACGAGAGAAAAAACCTGGAAGGAGTACTGGCGGGCGATGGCGAATGTACCATGAATCATTTCTATCCTATTCTTTTTTTTTTTCCCCCTCCCTTTTCTTCAGGCATTTGCCACAAAATTACATGTTTTAATTTGGATCTTCATTTGGACGTTATTTTTATCATATTTATGTTTTTTTCGCTCATGGCGATATATGCTTCTTCAGTAAACCCGTAGTCAAATCTGCTGCCCTGGCTTTGATAGGTATGACGAGGGACATTCATCTCCCAAAGAGATGTGTCTTTTGCTCTTCCCCAAGCGATTGACGATAAAGACAGGAACAGCAACAACACAGACAAGATATCTCAGACATAGCATATTCACTAGATCTCGAAAGTTTGTTAGGAGGAGATTTAGTGACTTTCTTCTGTGCCACATATCGCGAGCACTATAACCCCTATTAAAGGTTTCTATGTTGCGTCTAATGGACCGACCAAGATCAATTTAGATCATATTTTGGATTATCAGCAACTGAAGTCCGTGTTGTGTGCTTCTAATATATGAAAATTAGATCACATTTCAAGAGACTATAATATCCTCCGTGAATAGGTAGACGGTTGAGCGTGTGTGTGTGTGTGTGTGTGTGTGTGTGCCTTTGTCATGTCACAGAGACGCAGCTTCACAACATCACCACCACCAGCAAGGCCTTCTTTTTCTTCTACGAATAATCTATTAGATCTGTCGCATGATGACTCTGAAAGAGTGCAACAATGGCGTACTACTTCTGCCCATAATGTACAGTATCCATCTCATATGCCAAAGTCAGTCTGGGCCTCCGTGGGCAACGGTGGAGGACAGAAGCAACTTGATAGTGGCCATTCTAGCCCACATAGACGGGCCCATCATTTGGCTACTTCGAGCACTCCGATGACCCGGAATGGGAGTAGTGAAAGTATGTTTACTAACAATAAATCGACCTTGAGCCGGCGTGGAGGATCACTTAAAAAGAGGGATCCACCGGCTGCGACATTCGACTGGGCCTTTTCTTCAGCTTCGGACTCACCCATGCCGACTTCGCCTAGTGGAGCTATGTCGCCGGTAAGAGGTGCAGTCAAAACAATGATACCAATTAACCGTAATGATACCGGCCACAAACAAGAAGACGACGAGGACGGGATATCCTTCAACTCAGAGTCCAGCTTAGACATGGATAATGTACCAGAGTATTTCAAGTCGGCATCTTCGGGCGATATTCCGTGGTCGCTTGTTTACGCTCACATTGTTAAGCCAACTGACACGCTCGCAGGACTAAGTCTTGCTTACGACGCTCCTGCCAGCAGTATATTGCGGGCGAACCGGTTATGGGCTAATGATAATATCCAAGTCAAAGATGTCCTCTTCATCCCGGTCGAGGAGAGCAACATTCCTTACAATATTGTGCGACGGGGTGCAACAGAGTTTGAAGGCCCTAAGCATGTGTTTTCAAAACATACATGTCCTTTATTTCGGAGAGAGGGTTGGATAAAGATTGAAGGAGGAGTTGGCACAACTGAAGTCTTACGAGTTCCTCGACGATTTCTCTCCTTCTTCCCATCCACATGTCACCATCAGGCGAGCGGTCTTCGACACTCTTTTACGGATGATATGGATCATGATCTCACAATATCACCGACTGCATCGAGAAATTCCAGAGTACTTCCTCCAGAATCACGGCCACCTTCAGCTCCACCTTGGCGGACACCTTCAAACAACAACAATAATAATAATAGAAATCTTGGCAGGCACTCGCAGTCTGCATCCATGTTTGACATTAACTTGGATAATCTTGAAGAGGTCGTTACTGCCAAAGTTACGGATATCGGCCAGGCTGTCGAGTCAACTTTATCGCGATTTATGGATTCGCTACGCAAATATTAGAATAAATCTCCATTTGAAAAAATCATTTCTTTTTTTAGGGAGGCATTCATATTCACCTTGATTTAGATGAATGGTCCTTGAGTACAGTGGCGTTTGTTTTTTGTTTGAAAGTTTTCTTTCAGTATTATTTCATCTTGGAACAGTACGGAATGGCGCCTTCTTTTTTTTGTTAAATTTTTTTTATTTACCTTGCCTAAATGTTAAAATTTCAATTTGCTATTAATTTAGAGGAATATTAAAGTTTGCTAATCTCATACAGACATGTTCATAGGAATTTTTGGGTAAGGATTGTAATTTGTGATTTCAAAATCGTCGACTTGAAAATCATCAATATCCTTTACACTGCGCTTAATGATGAGCTTGGGGAATTGGCGTGGCCGCCTATCCATTTGAATTTTTAAACCATCCATATGATCTTTGTAAATGTGTGTGTCACCCATGGTGTGAATGAATTCACCTGGATCCATATCGACAACATGAGCAATCATACGACATAAAAGAGCGTAAGAAGCAATATTGAAGGGGACTCCAAGTCCCATATCACACGAGCGCTGGTATAAAAGGCAAGAGAGTTTTGGTTTACCTGTACCATCACCAAAATTCACATAAAATTGAGAAAACACATGGCATGGAGGTAGAGCCATTTTAGCCATATCTGCAGGATTCCATGCAGACATAATAATTCTTCGATCATAGGGATTATTCCTTAATTTTTCAATGACTTGTGCTAATTGATCCACTCCCTGACCACTATAATCGGTATTACAATCAATATACTTTGCTCCAAAATGGCGCCATTGAAATCCGTATATGGGACCTAGATCCCCCTCTTGCCTATCGGTAAATCCCATCTTGTCAAGGTATTGTCTGCTTCCGTTTCCGTCCCATATGTGAACATTCTGCTCTTGCAGCACTCGATTATCCGTACACCCTTTGATAAACCACAAAAGTTCGGCAATTATTCCTCTCACAAAAGTTCTCTTGGTCGTCAACAGTGGGAATTGATTATCAGCAAGATTGAATCGCAGCTGCGGCGGCGCAAATACTGATATCGTTCCAGTCCCTGTCCGATCCGGCCTTCCCTCTCCTTGTTCAATAATGTATCGACACAGATCAAGATACGCCTGCTCTTCTCGGTTTTCTTTTTGCTCCTCAATTTCTGCTGCCGTCATGATAAATCCTTTGCGATTCTTTATTTTTTTGAATTGGTCGGCTATCTTTTTTGACGCGTCTGCTTTTCCAAATTTCGAGATATATGTCGCGAATTTAACCGCACTATATGCGGCTGAAACCTCCCAGCTTAAACTGCACGCTTCGCTGGGCGAGAAGGGCGCGTACTCACGGGCTTCATTTTCTTGTTTACAAGTCATTCAAGACGCGTCGCAAAGTCCTACATATTATGCCTACACGGAAAAGGAAGCAACCGATAGATGATCAGGAGGGAGATGATGACGATGTTCTTGTAGAGAGTAGGAAAATCCATCCAGTTTGTGTTTTGGTTTATTAGTTACTAACTGAATTCCTGCCTAGGAAAGAAATCTGCAGCTCCAACCCGAATAAAGAAAGATACCATCAGTAGTAAAGAAAGAAGGACTGGACGGGAAAAGAAGCAAGATGGAGAGCAAGAGAAGATACAAGTGCAACAGCCACAGAAACAAGAATCTGTGTCCAATACGCGCCGTAGGACCAGGCAATCTGATCCGCTGTTAGCTCCAGATCCAGAGCCAGAGCCAACCCCACCGCAGAAAAAGAGAAGCAAGATTAAACCAGCTGAACCGGCACCTTCGAGTGCTGACAACACACCGAAAAGGTCCTCCAGAAGGCGCATTTCGACCTCCAAAGCACAGGACACAGAGGACGAACTTATCAAGGCGAGCAAGCCACCAACGCCTAGAAGAGCCCGAAAAGCAGCTGTGACAGACACTCCCGATCAAACGGAGAAAACAGCTGTTAACAATAATACCAGCGTTGAAACGCAGCAACTGAAGTCTGGTCCATCGCATAGACGAGTCCGAAAAGCAGCTGTTGCAGATATCCCCGATTTGCAGGAGAAGACAAATGCCAATAATAATACCCGCTCTGAAAAGCAGCAATCGATACCTGCCCCATCGCCATCACAAGTGGAGACGAAGCCGAAAAGAACAAGAACTGCAAAGAAAGTGGTAGGGAAAAAATCGCAGCCGAATGGGAATCCCGAGAAGACTGCCGACAAAAGTACGCGCTTAAATAATTCGCGGGCATCGACCAAAAAGGGGACCAAAACTGCAGCTGGCAAGGAAACTGATGAGAAGGGACAACAACAACAAGATCTGCAAAAATCCCACAGTGATGCCGTCGTGAGCATGAACAATCGCCTTCACGACCGCAGTAATAGTACCAGTTCGGCAAGCAGCTTACTCGAACACCTCGACGATTACGTTAAGCTCGACCTCGAAGTTCGCTACAACAATTTACAAGCGCTATATTATGAGTTGGTTGAGCAGACAGCAACAGATGAAACAAGTCTCAACAAGGCATTCGCATCGTATAAGGCAATGACTGACGAGAAATACCAGGCTCTTGAGAAAGTTGCTAAAGCTCAAGAAAAGATGGTGAAAAAAGTAGTGCGGGAGCGCGACGAATTAAAAGGAGCTGAGGAGATGGTAGCTAATTTACAAGAAAAGAGTACGTGTGAAAGAAAAGAAAAGAAGAAAATTTGTTCTCTTGCGTTTACCTTACACTAGCTAACCTTTATATCAGTGAATGCTCAACACGAAGCACTTGAAGCAGCCTTAACAGAGAGCCGCAGTCTCAAAGAGAGGCTAGCATCGAACCATAAACTTGGCGGTAGCAATTCCCTCACGGCAGCAACGGCGACTATAAGAGAAGATCTTTTGATCGATATGAGTGGTCTTTATATCCGGGACGTGAAGAAGACGGATAGTGGAAATGGCTCGACTTATGACATCCTGCACACAGGCGGCAAAGATTTGAGTATGCTTCTACCAGATTTTTCTTTTTTTTTTTCTTTCGCTACATATACTTACTCACAATTATTGGTCTAGCGTTTCACTACAAGCTTATTGTTCCAGAATACACTTCGGAAACAGAACTTATTGATTTTGTCCCACTAATCGACGAAGAGAGGGACGCCGAACTAATATCAAAGCTTCCCGATTATCTTAGCGAGGAAATCTCATTTCAAAGGAAATCGGTAAGTTCTTATTAAAAAAAAATCGTTTCGTTAGCTTTTGTTACATCTAACTGACTTGTCGCAATTTTATCAGCTTCCCCAATTCTACCAAAAGATATCGCGCGCCATGTATTCTTAGAAATCTTCCATGTATATTTAATTGCTTATTTTGTTTATAGTTTTAATACTTTTTTTAGGGGAGTTATTCAATTCGGCTCATCTTAAGATGACCGTTGTCATTGTCTTTTCATTTTCGATTTGTTTTGGGACAAACTTCCTCCACCAAAGTAAACAAAAATTCAACATCATCGAATTGTGCGATGGAGGATCTTATTTGAATTTATTTAGATTGCAGATATATGTCCTCTCCATTTCCTGTGACGCCGTCATCTCGGCGATCAGCGGCCTCGCCGAGTCTATCTTCTGTCCGGCGACGGTACCGGTCAAAATCATCGTCAACGGTCGATGGTATAGACATCAAAAATAGAGAAATCAACAGCCATAATAACAACAAGGGCTATTACGATCCCTTGATCCCCGAATCTTATGCAGATGTTGCTACGCAACGGTTATATTTACTGAGCATCTTTGCATTGATCCAGGGTCTCAAGATCTGGGACCTAGTCCTTCTACATAGAGAAGCATCTACTTCGAGCGAACTCTCATTTGCATGCAAATATCTATTTCTAGACGGATTATATTTATGGCTTCTACCTGTATTTCGGGTTCCATGGCTTACATTTAGGCCAAGCGTCACAATGATCCAAATTCTCCTCTGCTCATTGCTTACAATGTTTTTAAGTTCCCGAGCCAGCGTCCCGTTCCTAGCAATGCTGGGCCTTTTATGGCGCTCATTAACTGATAAGGAGTTATCTATATCAGAGAGTAAAGTACGAGTAAAAGACTTTGCTAGAGCGGGCTCCCATATTGGTGGAAAATATGTCGTTCACATATTACCAGAGAGCACGGCCCGTCTCAACCCATTTGAACAGCCCTTCTGTCTAACAAACAACACTCTGGCGTCTGTTTCTATACCAGTTCGTCTCAACTCGACTGAGCCCTCTTTAATTCAGGTCGCTTATTATCCGATACCCAACGTCGAAGGACCCAGATACTTAAATTTTACTAAAAAGGAGTTTAAACCTTACACCGGCAATAATAACAAGCTACAACAACAGCGTCCACAAGATAGACGGATATCCTATATTGAGCTCCCAGTTTCATCGCCTGGCCTCTATAGGCTCCATAAGGTTATCGACAAATCAGGGTCCCAAGTTCGACTCTATCGAGTTGATGTACTCGTTGTCAGTTGTCCCAGTGCCTATATTATTGGAGGGAATGAGCACACTGATGGTCATCAGCGATGTGTTGGAGATATTGAACAGGCTAAACTTATGATTACTGGGGTTCCACCTCTCCGAGTCAAGTATAACCGTGCAGTAAAGGGAAGGAGCGATTATTTTTCAGCTCAAAGCATTCAACCCGAGCAGTTTCAATCCCCACTGTTATTGGGTCCCCTACCCAGATCTGGAACAATTCTCAGCGATAGTAATAGCCACCGAGATAAATCTCTTGAATGGGCTACATCACAAACTGTTTCGTCCGACCTAGTATTTTCTCTCAGTATGACGGGATCTTGGGCATATCAAATAGATGAAATTGAAGATGGACTCGGTAATGTCGTCAATTTTACCATGGCAGCAAGTAATAAAGCCTTACCTGGACTTTCCTTTGAAAAGGCCATTTTAGAGTCACAGAACCTTAGGTACGAATTTCAGGTGCATGCGCGTCCCCAGATCCGCCTCTTAAAATGTGATTTGGAGCATCCTCTAAGAATTGCTAAGGGTAAGACAGCTCAAATACCGCTGCAAATTACCGGTGATGTGAAAGAGGGCCCTTTCCATGCGAATATTGAGTTCACTCCTGAAGGCGATGAAGTTGTCCGACCCCAAATAAGAAAAGTGAAGTTCAAATCTCTCCGTGACCACATCACAGTTGATCGACCAGGGACGCTAAGAATCACAGAACTATTGGGAAGCTTCTGTCCAGGTACTGTGCTTGAGCCTTCTGCTTGCCTTGTACTTGTTCCATCCGAACCAACATTGACGGTTGAGTTTGAAGATATCCAAGACAAATGCGTCGGTTCAATCGGGATGACAGCAGATCTCACCTTATCAGGTTCGCCCCCGTACCATATTCACTATCGGATAATTAAGGATGGCAAGGTGGATGTGACTAAGCTGCTCCAAGTAGATAAGAGCAGACATCAACTCCAGTTTCGACCCGCAGACGCAGGATCATACGTGTATGAATTCTTTGCCATTGATGACTTTATATATAAGGGTGTTTCGTTGGAACATGAAAAGTTGGTAGCACAGCAGACTATCAAAGTACTTGCAACAGCAGGATTTGTTGAGCGAAACCCAAGACGTCGATGTTGTGCCTCTGACACGGTCAGCTTTGATGTCGACTTTCATGGACAAGGTCCTTTCAAGCTCACTTATGAGATAATCAAAGAAAGCAAGCGAAAATTGCATACAGTTTCTGGAATTGAAGGCTCTAGATTCACAATAACAACTCCACCACTAAGTAGGGGAGGCCCATATACCCTGACTCTTGTATCTGTAGAAGACGCGAATGGATGCAAGTCAATGCTTGATGTTGAGGACGCTCACATTGATGTTCGCCGTGAAAAGCCTCAAGCTGGCTTTTTACCACTCGATGGCAAGCTGAACGTCAGGACATTAAGGGATCGACAACTCGATTTACCGGTGGCACTTAATGGAGAAGCTCCTTTCACTCTGACCTATCGATTTTACCCGTTTAGTGACCAAGAAAAGAAAATAGCTCTCGGTGAAAGAGAGGTTGAGGAGCAAGACAAGACAGCAATTACAAAGACAATCCAGCTGCCCAGTTCAAAGAAAGCCAGTATTACGGTATCAGATGCAGGATTGTATGAGATTGTGGATATTCGAGATGCCTATTGTCCAGGAGCTCCAAAAAAAACTGATAATAAATTTGAAGTGAGTTGGGTTCCTTTACCGGAAATCAGCATTCCAGAGTCTCAAGTGATGAAACTGGATCCGACAACTGGAGATTTAGTACGACAACCAATATGTGAATCTGATGAAGATTCATTAGAGATCAGTCTATCCGGAACAGCACCATTTTCTGTGTTTTACACCCGATATGACGGAATTTCTCTCGAAGAAGGGTCTTCTTCTTCTAAGGATGGAGAAACTAGTATCAAGGAGTCCAAGTTGCCATTACAGTTACTGGCGGTGACTCGATCAGCCCATGTCAGAATGGAATCATCACGCGCCGGACACTATCGATACCAATTCAATAAAGTATCAGATAGCATATACTCTGAGCGAGAGATGGATAAGTTTGCAAGGTTAAGCAATGATCACAAAAGATTGATTATTCAGCAAACTGTTTACCGAAGACCAAATGCAGCTTTTGCTGATCCTGGTCAAGTTTACAGAACATATGTGAACATTAACCCTGACGTGGATCCAGTGGATCCTATTACTGTGGAACTGACTGGTAAACCTCCATTTACTCTCACATTGAATGTTCGGCATGAAAGTAATGGACTTAGCGAAAAAATGACCATTTCCAACATCAATGACAATATCTACAATATCAATTCCATATATAGCAACTTGGGATTGGGGAGACATTTAGTTATGATTGATAAAGTTGGCGACAGTCGAGGATGTATGCAAGATCAACTTCCATTATCACAGCGAGTCATTGTCTATATGGCAGATGTACCAACGATTTCATCTACAGAGCACAAGACATCATTTTGTGTTGGAGATCGAGTTTCATTCACCCTTACAGGAATTCCACCTTTTGAAGTCGAGTATGATTTCAATGGGAAACTTCAAAAGGCTACTACGGGATCTCATTTTTCACGGGTAGCTTCAAAACCGGGAAATTTTTCAATTGTATCAATATCAGATTATGCAAGCACAGGTAAAGTTAAGATTGAGGAAGTCGAACGCAAGAAAGATTTGAGCCTCTATATTCATGAAATTCCTTCTGTCTTTATAAGTCAAGGGACAAATGTTGAACTCGATATTCACGAAGGTATTTAAAACAATTTGTTTCTCAATCAGAGGGTATGAATCAATCAACTAATTTTTTTCTACATAGGTGATCAAGCGAAAATTGTCTTCAACTTTGACGGCACACCACCATTTTCCTTCACCTATACAAGATCTGAGCGAGTCCCGAATAATCGAGGAGGCCGTGGACAACAACAGCTCCGAGTCGTTGAGACTCACACAGTTTCAGATGTTGAAGATTATACTTATACGATCTTTACATCTATGGAAGGCGTTTACGAAGCGATTGCAGTAGAAGATGCATACTGTTCGGCAAGATCTAGCTGAATGCAATATTAATAATAATAGTAATAGCTTTAAACAAAAGAGTTGGTCTTTGAAAACCACATTTGTATTTTAATAGATAATCATGTCATATTTAGATTCTTTTTCTTTCAATACTAGAGACATTTGAAATTATATCTTTTGTTTAGCGATCTATTGGTGGTGGTGGTGGTTGGCGATTGCTCCCAGAATGGAAAGCGCAGTCACAAACAAACCCTAACAAAATGGTGCTGAACCACGCACTGGGATACAACACCGACGCAAACCATCCAAGACCAACCAACAACGACAATCAGTCTAAGACAACAAGAAGATGGCTTCATTAGGAAAGGACCTCAAGGGCCAAGATGCCGGAAAAGAATTTCACAAGATACGAATTACATTGACGACTCGAAAGGTTAAGGCAGTTGAGAAAGTATCTAATGACTTAATTGCCAGTGCAAAGGCAAAGGGTGTCGCTGTTCGAGGACCAGTACGATTGCCAACAAAGAACCTAAGAATTAATACTCGAAAATCACCTAATGGTGAAGGTTCAAAGACTTATGATGCCTTTGAACTTCGAATTCACAAGCGTATTATCGACATGCGTTGCAACTCTGATGAACTTCGCCAAATTGCAAATATTGGCATTGATCCTTCCGTTGAGGTTTGTGATTGAATTATTGAATTCTTTTTGAAGGAATTTAACTGACTAATTTATTTATAGATCGAGGTCACTGTCGCTCAGTAAACTTGGAGAGAGAGAGAGAGCATTTGGGCAATCATGTGTTCATTTTTTTTTTTCATGTAAATTACGCGCACATCAAAAAATATATATAATGGTCTCATGGAATCATTTCCTTTTCTTATTTTCTAGAAACATGCATGCAAAGATTATAATTATTTTCAGCATAGTTCTGGAGGTGGTGGTACAACTGGTACTTTTCCCAGTATAAAGTCCTTTGCTTGAAAGAGTTGTCGCAATTCATCTGTGATTTGACTGATTTCAGGGGTGATATCTTGTTGCCCGATTGTGTAGACGTTAAATATACCATCACCAGTTGATGTTGTAGTGGGTTGTTTTGATTCCAATGATGCTGATGCTGGCTTGGCTTGTGCAGGACTAGAAGTTGTCGTAGATTGCTCTTGAGTTTTTTGGCCGAATGAACTCGATCCGAATGCAGGTTTTGCTCCGAACGGGCTATTACTGGTACTCGTCGATTGACCCTCGACCTTTTGTCCAAATGAACTTGAACCAAAAGAGCTTGATCCGAATGCAGGTTTTGCTCCGAACGGGCTATTACTCGTACTCGTCGATTGACCCTCGGCCTTTTGTCCAAATGAACTCGAACCAAACGCCGGTTTCTGTCCAAAAGGACTACTGGCTGGAGTTGCTGACTGCCCTTCAGTCTTTTGACCAAATGAACTTGATCCAAATGCTGGTTTTGCTCCAAATGGGCTATTAGTAGTGCTTGTTGATTGGCCTTCAGTCTTTTGACCAAATGAACTTGATCCAAACGCTGGTTTTGCTCCAAATGGGCTATTAGTAGTGCTCGTTGACTGGCCTTCTGCCTTCTGTCCAAATGAGCTCGATCCAAAGGCTGGTTTTGCTCCAAATGGGCTATTAGTTGCACTTGTTGATTGGCCTTCAGTCTTTTGACCAAACGAACTCGATCCGAACGCAGGCTTAGCTCCAAATGGACTATTAGTAGTGCTCGCTGACTGGCCTTCAGACTTTTGACCAAATGAGCTCGATCCAAAGGCTGGTTTTGCTCCAAATGGGCTATTAGTTGCAGTTGTCGACTGATCCTCGGTTTTTTGACCAAACGAACTTGATCCGAACGCTGGTTTTGCTCCAAATGGACTGTTAGTAGTGCTTGTTGATTGGCCTTCAGCCTTTTGACCAAATGAACTTGATCCAAACGCTGGTTTTGCTCCAAATGGGCTATTAGTAGTGCTCGTTGACTGGCCTTCTGCCTTCTGTCCAAATGAGCTTGATCCGAATGCTGGCTTCTGTCCGAAGGCACTCGTAGACTGTTCAGCAGGTTTCTGTCCAAATGAGCTTGATCCAAATGCTGGTTTTGATCCAAATGGACTATTACTAGTACTGGTCGACGGACCTTCAACCTTTTGACCGAATGAGCTGGATCCAAATGCAGGTTTTGCTCCAAATGGGCTTGCTGACTGACCTTCTGCCTTTTGACCGAATGAGCTTGATCCAAATGCAGGTTTTGCTCCAAATGGGCTTGTTGACTGACCTTCTGCCTTTTGACCGAATGAGCTGGATCCAAATGCAGGTTTTTGACCAAACGCACTTGCACCACCGCTACCTCCTATTGGTTTTAAAAATGGGTTATTTGTTGCCGCGGCTGTCGCTGCCTGATTATCATTATTGGTATTATCTGATACTCCGAGTGCAGCAAAAGGATTATTACTATTGGTATTATCACCAAATAGAGTATTAGCAATACTACCAGGTGTTGTAGGATTATCAGGTGGTGGTGATTGGATTGGAATTGAATCTGAGCCAACATAGGATAAATCATCTTGATTAGGAGTCGTAATAATAACGCCTAAATCATTTTTACCAGGTGGTGTAAATGGTTTTGGAATCTTGGATTTATCCTTATTAATTATATCAATATATTTAGCTGCTTTTATATTATTATCACGAATAAAATTGAATAATTCTTGTGATTCATTTTGTTTTTTAATTACAAGATTTTGAAAATCTTGAAATTTATTAACATTAACAGCACGTCTACCCAGTATCATTAATTCTTCAGGACTCATTTCAATTTGACTTGCAAGATTAATATCTGTCAATAATGGTTCAGGGCAATAACAAGAGAATTTATACATGAGGATATTCCCACTCAGTTCCTGTTCAATTTCGTTTCTTTAACTTCTAGTCAGCATCTCTCTCTCTCTCTCTTGTATTAAAATCAAGATAAAATGAATACTCACGCAAGAGATTGCACATCTCTACTCTCTTGCTTATAATCCCCCGGTACTTCATGGCGGAACTTGCATTGAGATCCCTTTTTACATCGACCTATCAACATGTTAGTTTTGCATTCTAGTCATATATAAAAGCAACAGCTCCTTACCCTGTATATAGAATCTGCAGACCTTGTCACTCTGATTACCTCCTCCAGCCATTTGGTAGTTATGGATTTTGGTGTTTTGGGATATTTAATTTTGGACATCTCGAAAATTGGTGGCCGCACCATCTGCGGCGCACTTTTTTTCAAACACCCACTAAACTTTTTTTCTTCTCCTTGTTCAAACAAACCCATTGGAGAAAGAAAATGCTACGGAGGGGGATATGTGAAATATGTTCGAGGCAGGGTCAGAAACAGCGGGGATTTAGTACAGGAAATGGATTATTCTTTCCTGCAAATGACGATAATAATGACGATGTGATGAAGAATTGGGCACATTTATTCGATGTTCCAAAACCTAATGGCAAAGATGATGACCGGAACAAGCAAGGATTGGTACAGGATAACGATGATTCACCACTTGCATCTCTTACTCGGGTGTTGATGAGGGAGAGTGGACAAGGTAAAGGCGATTCGGCGACGAGGACGGTGCAACCACCCCAGAGTTTATATGATACTACTGATATTGGATCAACATGGAAGGGCGCGTCACCAGCTGATGGGAAGGAAACAATATCACCATCGGAGAGTAGTCCTGCTACTGCTGCTGCCGCTGCTTCTAGCTCCAGCGGATTTGGACCGGGAAGTGCAACACAAAAGGAGAGAGACATCTTTGCACGGATTTTTGATACCATTTTATCGTCGCCAAATGGGATTAGAAATAGTAAAGGAGGAGGAAGTGGCGGTAGTGCTACAAAACGCGGGGGTAGTAACCATGCAGGTGGAGGCAAAGAGAAGAATTTGAATCTGAGTGCAGTATTTGCAAGAGAGGATGGTAATCTTGCTGGACTCGATCCAAGTGGTAGTAGAGGTGGAAGGGTTTCGGCATCATCAGGGTCAGTATCAGGTGGGGCCCCCGGTACAGGAGAGATGACACTTGGAAAAACGTTGAGTGAACTATTAAAATACCCAAAATCATTACAAGTACCACTTCGTAATAATTTCAAGACAAAGAAGGGACAGCTAGGTGAAGGTGGTGGTAGCAGTAGTAGTGTGATATTAGGAGATGCATTTGGACAGGAACCATTAACAGAAGAAGAGATTGAACGAGAGAAAATAAGACGGCAAGAATTTATACAAATCAAGCAAGATATGGATGAATGCAAGGTAGATTTTGAGCTTGAAAAGTACATGAAGGAGAATGTTTTATCATTATTTGGGAAAGAGAAAGTGGAGAAAAAAAATAAGATATCATTGGATAATTATAGTCATGCCCTTTGTTATGGGATTGAAAGTCTTGCATGGGGGTTTGAAGCACCAACAACAGCAATTTATGTATTTGAAGAAGCTAAAAGGGTTGATATTCAATCATATTTAACAGGATGTACAATTCAAGTATACAATAAAGTATTAAAGATTCGTTGGGAATTATATGGAGATTTATTTGCAGTAAATTCATTAATTGATGAAATGGAAATGAATGGAATTGAAGGTAATCAAGAAACGATTGATTTTGTATATGAAACTACAACAGTTATTAGTAGAATGCTTGAAAGGAATCAAAGACTTATTCAAGGATCTGGTATTGATCGTTTAGATTATAATTTACAAGGATTATTTGTATGGAGTGCTGAAGATCAAGTTCAATTTCATAGATTACAAAATTATCAAATTAATCTATTGAAACGTGTTGCTCAGCGTAATCAAGCACGTCAACAAGAATTGGTTGATGCGAGTAATAGTAGTAATAATAATGATGATGATTTGAGTGAGTTGCTACAATTGTGAAAATAGTTGTTATTATAGAATCATGTTTAATACTATATATAAATTATATCAACGATAAGGAGCATCAGCATCAAGGCAATATTGAAGTTCCTGTTCCCATTTATCACCATTTGCAAGTAATTTTTCCTTATTATATAAAAGTTCTTCACGTGTTTCAGTTGCATACTCAGCATTTGGAGTTTCAACAATGGCATCAACAGGACATGATTCTTGACAAAGGCCACAATAAATACATTTTGTCATATCAATATCATACTTTGTAGTTCTCCTACTACCATCAGCACGTTCTTCAGCATCAATTGTAATTGCGAGTGCAGGACAAACTGCTTCACATAATTTACATGCAATACAACGTTCTTCACCAGATGGGTATCTTCTTAATGCATGTTCACCACGAAATCTTGGTGATAATGGACCCTTTTCAAATGGGTAATAAATTGTATATGGGGCACGAAAGAATTGTTCTAAACAAACATACATTCCACGGAATAATTCAGACATTAAAAAGAATCTTCCTGCTTTATCAAGAGCTGATTCTGATCCTGGAGTTTCCCATGTTTGTTGAGGTGGCAGTCTGAATCCTGGTGGTCGTGTAGGATCAGTAATGTGATGATGACTTGTCGTCTCGGTTGCAAGACCTCTTGTCGAACTCCATATTAACCTAGCTTGACGATATGGTGATGATCTGATGGAGATACTGCGTAATGATGTTGACAGCATTGTATATTGAATTGGTTAAAATGGGTCCTTTTTTCGAGGTTTTTGGAGGTTGGTTTATTATGTGGCGTATGATTGGCAGGCCTGTGGTTGCTTTGGCAACGGACGATTTCAAACCCCGGGGAAAGACCCAGCACTTCCACCACTCGGAAGGAAATTTTCTTTTCCCCAGCGACTTTGGAATTTTTATTATTATAAACGCAAACTGAAGGAATATAAAGAGTGAGTGGAAAAGGATACTTGTTAGACGATGATGATGATGATGATGCTAATTGAAAAAATTATTTACAGTGAGCCGAGTTATTGCGACTAGAGTTGTTGTGGGATCGATTGCAAGAGGAGCGGCATTAAGGGCGGCAGCCATGTCAACAAGGACGATGGTGACGATGCGACCAACACTAGTTAGTGCAATGAGTATTGGTCGTGTTCAACAAAGAGTTAATCAAATGATGATGCCTTCAAGATTCTACTCATCTGGATCATCACTATCTCGGGATGAAGTGCAATCTAGAATTTTTGATGTAATTAAATCATTTGATAAAGTTACAGATCCATCAAAGATTACATCAAAATCGACATTTTCAGGTGATTTAGGTCTTGATAGTCTTGATACTGTTGAAGTTGTTATGGCTATTGAAGAAGAATTTAATATCGAGATTCCAGATAAAGAAGCTGATGAGATAAAATCGGTTGGTGATGCAATTGATTATATTCTTGCTCAACCTGATGCTGTATAAATGGTTTTGATGTATTACGAGTATATATATATATATATATATATATATATATATAATTGAATGAACGAAATTAGTCATCTTATTCGGTATACTGTATCAACCGTAGGCATAGGAGATAGTTACGATTGTGAAGTCCCAAGAATTTTGAATACATGCGACAGAAGATCTACTAGTAATATCTTGATGAAATTACGTTGACATCCAGGTAATCAAATACTTTATGAGGATGCTCTTGCGTTCTCCACCCACCTTGTGTCATCTGCATGTTGATATCTACCTCACATTGCTAAAGTGGGGTGGTCTGTAGTAGGCAACTCTGGGTAGCGCACCCCTTGTATATTGTCAATCAGTTGTAACTTGCCTTATACTGAAGATGTTCATGGTGGACAATATGTAAATCCATGATTAGCGAATCTTAACGTTGCCTTAGCCAAACGCTATCTTAGTACTATGAATATAAAAGGTCTACAGGTCATTTCAATCGATATTTCAATGGATCGATGAATGATGAGAGTACAGTACTACTCCTCCTCCCCTCCTCCAACGCTGGGCAGTGTTTCTACAGTAATGTACACAAGTTCGCTAGCACAGCATACAAGCTACTTATTTTTCAATCCAACTAACAAAATCAAATATCTCCAACATGCAACTTGATGGTTGTGTTTACTACTATGGGAGCCGTTGTCGCAGAAGTTGAGTTTGCATGTCACGTGCAGAGAACAACAAAAGAGGAAAGGAGAGGGAAAGGGCAGTCTGTCTGTTGTCAGGGGTAACAGGAAAGATTTCTGGTTTTTGACTACACCACCATTTACCACCACAACCACCACCACCATCATCAGAAGGCTAGAAAGGGGGGATCTAGAATTTTCCTGTTGTGTAAAAAGAAGAAGATAAAAAAAAGCCCTACAAATGTCAACGCTACAACGGCGTCGTAAAGCAGGTGGAGGAAATGCAAATAATACCAATGGCATAGGAGGAGGAGATTCCGATGATGAAGAACAGCAACAGCAGCAGCAGCAGCAGCAAGAAAATGTATCAAGACCAACAAACGGTAGCAGATCGACATCATATATCGATCAAGAGAATGGACATCGAGTTGCATATGATCCACGAGATTTAGGAAGGGACGGAGAGGAAGCTAAACAACCGCGACTTACATTAATGGAAGAAGTATTACTTATGGGACTGAAAGATAGACAAGGATATTTAAGTTTTTGGAATGATAGTATATCATATGCATTACGTGGATGTATAATTATGGAATTAGCATTTCGATCAAGATTAAGTATTGTACGTGATGCAAATATGAGAAGGTTTGCACTTGCAGATCGATTAATTGAAGTAATTGATGATCGAATTACAGGTGAAGTATTACTTGATGAGACATTAAAAATGATTAAATCATCACCAGAAAAGATGAGTGTTGGTACATGGATTGATTTATTAAGTGGAGAAACATGGAATTTATTAAAGATTGGTTATCAATTAAAGCAAGTACGTGAAAGGCTTGCAAAGGGACTTGTTGATAAAGGAATTTTAACGACAGAAAAGAGGAATTTTTTATTATTTGATATGAATACTCATCCAATTTCTGATGTGAAAGCAAAAGATGAGATTAAAAGGAGAACACTTACATTACTTACATCACGTACTGTAATACTTAATCCAACACCACTTGTACCAGTTGGAGTACAATTTCGTTATTTAAGGACAGTTTGTCTTATATGTGCAGCATATGCAGCAAATGTATTGGAGAATGTTTTATCAACATTAGGTCCTGATATGAGTGATTTCGCTTTTAATAAAGCTGATGAATTACTTTCATTATATTCACAATGGCCATATACTTATAATGGAAAGGCAATAAGTGATAATACTACTGTTGGTGGTGGTGGTAATAATAATAATAATAATGATGATAGTAATAGTAATTACAATAATAATAATAATAATAATAATAATGGTATGGAGAATTTAAATTCAATTGAATCATTACCACAAACTGCAGTTAATTTACAAGGTGAAATTGCAAAAGAAATGTCTTTACATGGTGATATGGAATTACAAATTGAAGTTGTTGCAGCAGTTTTAAATGTTTTTACACGTCTTGATACTTTGCTTTGAATTTGGTTTTCTTTTTTTTGTCGTTAAAATAAAATGAAGAAATAAACCCTTTTTTTTTTTTTTTTTTTTTTTTTT
>JAJMFC010000119.1:0-29146 GCA_030574475.1 Trigonopsis californica
GGAGATTAAATAAAAAAAAAAAAAAAGGAAAAAGAAAAAAAAGGCCTCCCGGCAAGAAGAGAACGTTAGGGTAAAAATAATGAAGATGTTGTTGCATCGTTTCCATCATCATAATCATCATCGTTTCTCATTATAAATTTTCAGATAATTTACCTTCATCTGATGGTTTGTTAGAACCATTTAGGAATGGAGTTGAATATCGATAATTTTGTCCAATTCCACCAAATGTACTAGTTGTCGCTTGCTGCTGAGAAAATGGATGTATCCCAGTTGGTGGTGCAGATGCAGATCCTGCAGATGTTGCTCCACCAAAATTATTATTACTGCTGTGCAAAGGAATAAATGGAGAACTTGCAGACATTGCCAATGGCGACGATAGAGCCGATCCCGCATTCGATGCACTGTACCCTGGACCATTACCACTTTTATTAAACCCTGGTGGTGAATTGGTTACTGTTGGCGCCTCCAATTGTTCAAGTGACAAACCAGAAAAATTATCAGACAATTCATTTCCATTACCATTACTATTATTTTGTAAATGCTGCAAATTTAGTTGATGTTGATAAAGTGATGTCGTCGATGCACCTGAATGTGATAATGTGCTCGAACTTCGGTATACTGGATGATGGTATTGATTGACTCCACTTGGCGCTCGTTGTTGCATTGCAGAAGATGAATTATTGAATAAACTATTTACTTGCTGTTGCGGCTGAGGTTGTAAAGGCTGAAAAAAAGATGACGGATATCCAGTTGATTGACCGACACCATTACCACTACCTGGAATATACCTCACATCAGCCGACGATTTTGACATGCGTAAATTAGCCCGTTGGGAAGCACTCAAATTGTTGCTACCTGCTCCTGAATATAAGCCTTGATGCTCCACTGGGAAAAGATTCGTATGGCTGTGATTATAAGGAAGATTAGTAGCAGCAGAAGGAGCACCACCCATTCCACTCATACTTAAACTTGCTCTCTGATACTGTTGTTGGGCTGCTGAAAGTGGTTGTTGTGGACCTGCACCCAAAACATGTAGAGGAGCAGGCGTACTTTGAGGTATCCGCTGTTGTTGTTGTTGTGGTTGTTGTTGCGGTTGCTGCTGGTTCGCGGTTGTTGGCCTTGAAATAACGATAAGCCGACAATCACCTTCACCACGAGTTGCATGTACAAGCCCCATATGTTGTGCAAGCAAATGAATTGTTCTTCGTTGATTATGGTTCACATTATTAGAAAAGCTAAGCTCGGATCGGGTTCGATCATCACGAAAAAGAAGTAGCTGAGAGTATATATCGAGAGTTCCACGATCGTTAAGATCAAGTTTAGAGATAGCAGCCGCCGAAACAGAATTAGTTAGTTGTGGCTGTAGAGATTGAGATTGCTGTGGTAGCTGCTGATGGCTATGATGGGGATGACCTTGTCCATTAGAAAAATGACCAGCAGCAGCGGCAGCAGAAGCAGCGGCAGCCTGATGACTTGAACGATGTTGCTCTTCCAACTGACCACGCTTTTCACGCTTTTCACGCTCAATCCTCTCACGTTCAGCAAGAGGGAGCATCTTTTTATATTCAACACGAAGCTTCCTTCCGGAAATTTCGTGACCATTTAAAGCATTAATAACCGATGCAGTTTCATCAGCAGTTGTAAAATTTGCAAAAGCAAGCCCACGAAAGACCCCATTATCAAAATGATAGTTAAATGCATAAGGAATAGGTAGACCAACATCAACCATGATTTCCAAAAGTTGTTCCTTTTTTATAGCAAATGGGATATTCTTTATAACTATCGCAGTGGGTATAAGTTCATCGTCTCCTTCCGAAGGACTAATCTCAGACTGTTGATGATCCTTTGAAGGACTTGGAGATAGATTAAAAGTAGCCTGATCGTTCGTCGTCGTCGTCGTCGTCGTTGTCGTTGTTGATTGCTTTGAGGGGGGAGAAAAGAAGGCAGAAGTCGAAGAGCTTTGTCGGGATAAAGGAGGCGGAGGCTGAGACCATGTATGATCAGCGGATTGCTGAGCCAATGAAGAAAGACTACTACTACTTGGCCTAGAAGAAGGAGGTGCAGCAGCAGCATTAGCAGGTCCAGTGCCTAGATCTAACCAACCAAAAGCAGATGGAGAGCCTATAGGACCAGCAGGAGCATTAGATGTTGGATGAAAGAATCCTGCTAAATCGGTAATATTCGTTGAAGAGTTGGAATTTGCGTTTGACATCTGAGCGACATGATTAAACGTATCTAGATGGCGTGAGTATGCTCTTCTCATTGGAGCCGGGTGAGATGATGATGAATTGATGGTATTATTTGTAGTATTACCAGTGGAAGCGCCGGCGCCTCCAGCAACACAAGAGCTCGTAGTATTACTATGATTACTAAGCTGTGATGGTGGTCGTTGCTGCTGTTGTTGTTGTTGCATGGTGTTGCTGCTTGAGGATCCCGACATCGACAAGGGGGGCGACGTGTTCCGGAGGCCGCCGGGAGAGGATGAAGCGGAACTAGACAGGAGAACCATCCAGAGAGATAAATATTGGAGTTTACAAGAGATCAAACAAGATTCAACCAAAGTATTGAAAGTGAGTTGTTGGTCTTGAAATCCCTCTAGATTCACTTTGGAGGATACAAATAGAAAGGGAAAAGGGAGGAAGGAAAGGGAATAATAACAGACTCATTCGAGTGGTTGGGATTACTCTTGGTCGTAACTTAGAGCTACAAAATCCTAAGCTGGGAGCCAATCGCGCGAGACTTGAATGAAATTTTGAGTTTGGGAGGATGCTTTTTTAGCCGCAGACACTGGGGCGGGCCCCACTTACCACTTCTATCTAATCTAATCAATCACTTGTAGTTTATTAATTCTTTTAATTCGACCTCTTTGCCCGTTTGCGCTGTCGACCACCACCAGCACTCACAATACCGGGAAAGACTCGAATGCCCTGTACAACATATCCACCGCCAGCCATCATTGTCATTCTAGGATGAGTACTATGAGGTAGAGTCTGGTATGGTCTTACCCTTGTTTCAGTTAGACTCGGATTGAGGACTCTAGGATCTGGATCAAGAAGATGCATAAGATTGACGAGGATTTCCTTGGCTGGATGATAAAATACAACAGGCCGGGATCCACCAATACATTCTATAAGTGGTGATAAAACTTTTGAATCGAGATTGAGGGTTGAAGCAACAATTAGACCGTCAAATTCTTGATTACCAATCCATTTTCTGAATTCATTCAATTCTCCTGCCCTAGCTCTCCGCTTGTAATATTGACCCCTTCGAGATGATTTCATATTTGCTAGTGTCTCCGGTTGTAACTCACGTTCATCGTTTAACTGATCTAAATCCTGCTCCTCTGGGTGTAGAAATTGTAGCCAATCCATAGTCTTTACAATCTTCTCCCTAATATTATCAGTGATACCAGAATATTTTAATAGGTCGAGATTTGCATGCTCGTTCTCATGGACAGTAAGAATATTACCACTTCCACCCATCCTTTCCAACATGGCAGTAATAATGAGCCCCCCAGTATCATCAATTACTAAATATTTACCTGCAGGTTGAACATTTGCCAATGACATTATATATCCAACCGTTTCTTGAGTGAGTTCAAGAATCCGAGGTGGATCTTTATCTCGCATATAATCAATTAGTTGATTACACCCAGCAGATTCCGGTGCAATGATTCGGAGGAACTTCTTCTGTTTCCGCCGTAGGTATTTTGCTTTTGAGAATATTGTTTTCCGATCAAATTCCTTGTGAGACTGAACAACTTTTTCAACAATCTGTTGACCACTTAACTTTTTATCCCTTTTAAGTGCCTCAATCTCATCTGTAGTCAATGTTTGTGCCTTGGAGTCAAGATATATGTACTTGTTGCTGTTTGCTTCGACAACTTTAATAACCACATCTGCCGCAGGTTTCTCATTTCCGTTTGAATCTCCATTTTCATTTTCATTTCCAATTTCAATTTCTACTTCCTCTTCTTGTTCTTCATCTTGCAGACTCAAATCAGCAGGATCAATCAACCGAAGTTTCTTGTCATCGTAAACTTCATAACATAATCCAAATGGGTGACCTAGAATATCATTGACTAAGAATGAACCAAATTTACCCATATTTATAGTTGTATCCGGTACCACTTGAATGATTTTAATGATTCTACCCTGATCCAACGGAAGCCTTAAAACAATGAATCGAAATGGCTGTATTGTAGTAGGTTGCCTACATAGTGGTACACAGTCATCGCTTGCTGTACGTTTGCTGATGTTTAGAACATAACTCGGCTTACTTGGAGGTTCTGTTAAACCTACTCAGATTAGTACAACTAGATTATCTGAACCAACGAATACTAATTACTCACCTTTATCCTCCATCTCCATTGATGATTTATTGAGATCGAAGTATTTCCTCGGAGTTGGGACTTTACTTTTTTTTTTTTCCCTCTTCTCTCCCAATTTTGAGATTTTTTTTTTTTTTCGAGATAGACAAGAAAAGAGATCACTAGGGCAATTACCAAGATCACCACCATCTTCAAGCAATGGGTAGACGAGCAAAGGATAAACAAGGAGCTCCGCCTTCATTGGACGAGTTTCTCGGCGGTAGTAAAGTAAAGGCATCATCTAGTAAAAGGAAACGGAATGCACCAGCACCAGCACCAGCCAAGAAGAAGGCCCCATTGAAGAAGGTCCGTATCGAGGAACCGAAAGATAAGGTTGAAGATGAAGGGTTTAAAGCTGCCAAGATCTCTCTGTTTGAAGATTCGGATGAGGGATCTGAAGAAGAAGTAGAAGTTGAGTTGGAAGAAGCACCATCGGCAGACGAAGCGGAGGATGGTGATGTTTATGATTCAGACGAAGAACATGAGCGACCAATATTTAGTGATGATTCAGAAGATGAAGAAGAACTTACAGCTGCAAATATGGAAGCCATGTCCCGGAAATTAGACGAGGAGATGGAAGAAGAAGAAGCTGCTGCTCAAGACGAGTTGATGGAAACGAATATTGAAGGAGAAGGGCAAGATTTGTTGGAAGAGGAAGTTGACCAGGTTGCAGATGTTCATGTTTTAAGAGCTCGTATTATGGAGATTGTCAAGATTCTAAGCAATATAGATTCACTTGGAAAACCAGGCGTAAGTCGTGCGGATTATGTCGATCGATTGATTAAGGATATATGTGCCTACTATGGATATACCCCATTTTTAGCAGAGAAACTATTTGATTTATTCTCACCAGCAGAGGCAATTGAATTTTTTGAAGCAAACGAAATTGCAAGACCAATGACAATTCGAACCAATACACTCAAGGCAAGACGTCGTGAATTAGCACAAGCATTGATTAATCGTGGAGTCAATCTACAGCCGATTGGTACCTGGACAAAAGTCGGATTGCAGATATTTGAATCTCAAGTACCAATTGGAGCGACGCCTGAATATCTAAGCGGGAAATATATTCTACAAGCAGCTTCATCATTCTTACCAGTTATGGCATTAGCACCAAAGGAGAATGAACGCGTTCTTGATATGGCTGCAGCACCCGGTGGTAAAACTACATATCTATCAGCACTAATGAAAAATACTGGATGTATAATCGCTAATGATAGTAAAAAATCACGGACCAAATCATTAATTGCAAATCTTCATAGATTAGGATGTCATAATGTCATTGTATCTAATCGAGATGCAAGGGATTTCCCTAAATTGATTGGTGGGTTTGATCGTGTTTTACTTGATGCTCCATGTTCAGGTACAGGAGTCATTTCAAAAGATCCATCCGTCAAGACATCAAGGACACCTAAAGATTTTATTGATTTACCATTTCTTCAAAAGCAATTACTATTATGTGCAATTGATTCAGTCAATGCTCATTCGAAAACAGGTGGTTACATTGTTTATTCCACGTGTTCAGTAACAGTTGATGAAAATGAAGCTGTCGTTGATTATGCATTACGGAAACGTGGTGATGTAATTAAATTAGTTGAAACTGGTCTTGAAATTGGTAAACCAGGATTTACAAGTTATAGAGGTAAACAATTTGATTCAAAATTGAATCTTACAAGGAGATATTATCCTCATACTTACAATGTGGATGGATTTTTTGTGGCAAAGTTTAAAAAGATTGCTCCAAGTCCTAATGGTAAGAATGGAGACAATGCAACCACATCTTCTAAAATTACCACCGCTACTGCTGCTGATTCTGATGATGCCGATGATAATACAGAAAAGGATTTTGCTGCATTCGACAACCCAGAGGATGAGAAACTCATTCAGCAGAGTATCAAACGATCTCTTCGTAAAAAGGGAATCAATCCAACTAAAGCTTAGATTTTTATTTTATTTTATTCTTTTTCTTATTTCATTTTTTCATGTCTACTTTTGTAAATAAAATTTTTTTACCATTACTATTATTCTAAATCTAAGCAGAAACGTCCATAACATCAGCATTTGCCTTTGTTATACCAAAAGTTGCCTTTCCATTATCATCAATAAACTGATCAGAAAATTCTGATAAATATTGTACGCTTCGTTCACAATCTAGGAATAATTGATAACTTCTTTTAACATCTTGAACGTCGACAGCTGAACGTTTCACTTTAGCAGCCAATGTATTTGAAACACTAATTAGATTTGCCGCATATCTTAAACTTGTCTCTGATCCAATCTTTGTAAGAAGTGCTAATGAATCAACAGTTAATTCAACTTCTTCTTCTTGTGCACGAATTGATAATATAGCTTCAATCTCTTCAGGATTATATGGGTATGTAGAAACAATAATAATTCGATCCAATAAATCAGTTGGTAACCCATGTGGAGATGTATAATTCGTACCGCGTGTCTTTGAGATTCCACGGTTAGTAGCCATAATAACAACAGGAGCTAAATCATCTTCAAGTGCACGATTAATGAATGAAAAGCATTCAATATCCAACATGTGAACTTCATCAATAAATAGCACACCAGGTACAATCTCTGCTTTCCCTTCCTCTTTCCATTCAGCAACTTTGGTATTAATTTGATCACGAACTTCAGATCGGATCTCTCCAGTATCACCTGAAAACAGAGCCAAGAATCCTTGGGTCCGCGAATTGATGACATCAATCTCATGCAATGATACTGTATGTACAACTTCCTTTCGCTTTTGTAGTTCACCCTCTGGGCACTGAACAAACTTGGTATCAGGACCCATAGCATCGTAATCACGAGCACGAGCATAAGATCTACCTAATTTTGAAATTTTCCCTGATGCTTTATCAATCGATATAACATCCCCAGCCAATACTTTCTCCTTCGCCAAAGAATCAATCATTTTAGTACCCAACTCGTAAACAGTCTCCATATCAGTCGTCTTAATGGTGAGTTTCCCTTGCTTAGCTCCACCAGTTATTGATCGATCAATTTGAATTTCAACAACTTCTCCCTCGATAAGTTCAGTCTCCTGCTTTATCCGAACTCCAATAGATTTACGGAATGCTTGAGTCAAGGCTTCAGTCTTTGATATATCCAATGAAAAGATCTCTGATGCTGCAATCATTGTGAATGGAACATCTACTCCTAGGCTCTGAGAAAGTCCAATTGCAATTGCAGTTTTACCAGTTGATGGTGGACCAGCCATTAGAATAGCACGTCCAGCAATTCGACCCTCTTTAATCATCCTTAATATAACAGCAGCTGCTTTTCTAGCACGAATTTGTCCAACCATTCCCTGTGCTTGCTGACGAGGTTGTAAACTATCCGGTTCCAATCCTAATCCAGTGATGTGAGAATGAGCGGCAATCAGATTGGTGCCTCTCAAATCGCTCGATCCACCTCCTTCGGCAATCGTTGTTGAAATGTTGTTCTAAGTATGTCCAAGTTAGCATTCTGCTCCATTACATCCTATTTTTGTACTTTATACTTACCATGATGATGAGATGAGATGGTGTAGCAGATGGATGATGGATGATGGGCTTTTGACCTGGGAGGTTTATTTTTTTTTTTCTCTCTCTTCCACTTCAGCTGGCAACCAAGGCATCAACACCACAACTCAAAATCCTGAACACATCTACGGCGAGAGTACTGAAGTTCACGTAATTATCTAGTCATTATTGCTATAAGAGAAAAAGAAAAAAATTTCATTACAAGTCGTTGCACCCACCAACATAAAGCATATACAAATATCCTTCTAGTCCCTAGCAGGCTCCACCTGATGCCCTGGTGGTTCCCACAATGGTTTATTATTATTACTACTATTAATACTAGCCGTAGCAACCGTCGGTGGCGGTGGTGGTATCTGTGTTGCTGCTGGTAGTGGTACCGGTGGTTGCTGCAACATGGGCATACCAACCTGCAATGCAGGATTATTCCGTACCAGTTCGTAATAGTATTGTAAAGTAGCCAAACTCAACGGTTGTTGTTGTTGTTGTTGTTGTTGTTGCAGGGTAGGCTTTTGTAAAGCGGCTTTCGCTGCAGATTCCGCGCGTTTAGCAAGTATCTGCTGCCTTCTGACCCGCCTTGCATTCTGCTCAATAGTATCTGGATCATTAGGAACCTTCGACCCAGCATCATCTGTATACCTTGCATATGCTTCTGTTGAAGCGTCACCTAAATAATGCCATATCTTATCCATTTGGGCCGGTGCTTGCTCAATAAACTCAAGTGTATCACCTACAATCACTTGATCCCATCTGATGCCATCCTCACATGCCTTTGCAGCTTTCCTTGGCTGAGTCTGCTCATCACGCTCCATCAATGATTTCGTCTTTGTTGGTAATGATCCAAAAGTACCCAATCCGCCACCTGACGATAATAGATACTTGTACTCGACCTCCACAATATTATCCTCCTGGACAATGGGTAAAATATCCAAAAGCAATGTCTTTTCACTATGATTATTCTCTCGAACAATTCCTGCAAAGATTGATGTAGGTCCATGTTGAAACTGAGCTTGCACAACATCACCCCTTGTCAATTTATGTGCCCAAGGTTCAATCTCTTGATCTGCTTCAAGATCTGCATCAATTGGTCTTTTCTCTCGATGAAACCGGCATCGATATTCAATTGTCATATCACCATCTTGGTTCTGTCCCATATCTACATAAACTCCTGCTGGTGCTGCACATGTTGCATGGTATGACCTTGTACATTTAGGCGCTGAACATTGGAAACATGCTCCGTATTTTGATCGACAAAATAAACATTTGAGATCTCTTCGAGCTTTCGGAATCCTTGATAATCCCATAACAATTTCTTGATCTTTCTTGACATCTTTCTCCAAGTACGTTTCTGGAGTATATATTGCACACATTCGATGCACCAAAGATTTCCCATCCTGCGCTTTCAGTGTTTCGATATCCATCGTATTTGGACATAGGGCACATGTCGGGGTTGCACATACCTTCTTTATTTGCTTGAATTCCGGTTTCTTGAAGTTGGCATTCGTGGCCGTCTTCCGCCGTCGTTTTCTTTTTCGTACACCGCCATCTTCATTTGACAATGGTGGTGATAAGAGAGATGAAGATCCTGCAGCAATTCCCTCATCATCAACGTCATCATCTGTATACTCTTCTTCGCTTGGCTCTCCATTCAATCTTCGGACAAACCAGTCCATATCAATTCCCACTGAATCGTTAACGCAGGTACATTTTTTCGCATTGCGACCAATATCGATCCAATCTTCGATAGCAAAATTGACAGACTCTGCACAATTGTATCCAAAGTTGAATCCTGCATGGTATCCATAGGGGAAAGTAATTACGAATTCATTCTGATAATGTAAAAGTTTATTAACCTTTATTCCATGCTGCGCAAGAAGGGATGGCGAAGCATGAAATGTCTTGTGCCTCAAAAATTCTGAACATTTAGCTTGCTCCCCTGGCCATATACCCTTCATGAGATTATAAAATCGTTCGCTATCTTTTTGTGAGATTGAATACCATTGTTTTGGAGCTCCAAAGTGTAAATAATTGATTGAATATAAATCCATATCCTCAAGATGCCATGCAAAAGTACTTTTCCACATTCCACAATAGAGATATGATTTGTTAACACCCGGCAATTCAACATTGATATTATTTAAAATATTATCAAGTTTAGATACATTCCATGTCTTTGTATCATCAGTGAATAAACTTCCAGGTAAATCAGCTCCATAAAGTGGAGTATTATAAGTAAGAGTCTTCCAATATATTTTTTCAAGTTCCCGACATCGTTCAGGAGTAAAAGACGAATCGTCGAATCGATAATCAAACTCTTTTTCACATGGCTTTTGCTTATTGTTAATACGAGAGCTTGAACGGGTCGCAGCAGCTCTACGTTGGCCTCTTCGAGCAGGCGGTAAATGCTCAGAACTTTCGCTGAGCTCTCTCCATTGTTGCATTGTATAACCACGCTGCTTTTCAATATTTTGCTGCCTGTATTCTCCAGAGAATCCATTAATGTGTTGTACAATGGCATGTCTTATCCGAACCTCATCGACCTGCTCGGTAAGGTCTGGGAGTGAATCAACCCATTCTTTAGGGGGGATGACTTTTATAATTCCAGAGCGCATTCCATATTTATTAACCTTCTTGATGAAATCTGGGAATGATTTAAACTCGTCCATTGTCTAGAATATAGATGATTAGCTCAGAAGTGACAAAACGATAAAAACACATAACAGAATACTTCACTTACAGGCTTAAATATTGGTATCCCACCAGGTTCAGAATAGCTATCAGGAAGAATACTGCCCGGGATTTCATCGAATTGTTGTTGATCCTCATCATGTTCATCGTGCTGGGAATCTGGGGTTGTGGGATCACCATCATCGCCTTCTAGAGACGATAACGGAGATGATGAGGATGAATGGGAAAGGCCCTGATTTCCATCTGATCCCCTTCTTCGTCCCATATTTTAGAGCGAATGAAGAGGTTAGAATGTCGTATTTCGATTGACTTGCTGGTGGCGCCCTAAATCGTCTACTTTGTTGAGTCTTCTCTTTGGGTGGTCTTATTTATTGGGAAGACGACCTAGATCTGGGCGCCCGGGTAGCAACGAGGGAGTTTTTGAGCAAGTCCTACACAATTCAATGAAGAGTCTACGCAATTTCAGCTTATTGTTCTTTTTTTTTTTCTTTTCAGTTGGAGGTGAATGCGTGTCTTGGTTTTTTTGCTAACTACGACAATTTTCTAGTCTAATTGCTTCGCTGATCAAAACTACATTGTAGAGTACTCCCAAACTAACTCTTATGTAATAACCAAACAATAGGAAATGTGTATATACTATGGTCAAAAAAATTGTCATTATGCGGTCTTTGATTTTTCATCATTAATGGTCTTTCGCATCTTTGAAATTGTGGCATCTTCCTTTTCTATTGCTTGTTGATAGTCATAGAGCTTTTTTGATAAGTAATTGATGCGGGAAGTCAGATCGTAACTCTGCTTTGGAGCTAATCCTAATAGTCGTAATTCTTCTTCAATAGTACCAATCTGTTTTGTTTGCGTTGCAATCGTATTGATGTTGGTTTGAATTTCATGTTTGGCATATATGAGTGGATCTTGGACAAGTGCCTTGACGGCTTCCTTATATATGGGTTTACCCGGTTTTATACATACGTGCCGTTGCTTGTCCGAATAAGTGGTGATGAAACCTGCCTGTTCAAGGCTTGCTAATGCCCCATCAGATTCGGTAAATAGCCCTCCTTGTAAAAGTTCAATGCTCAGAATTGAATCCTGATTGGCAAGCCTCTTAACTAGGTCCCAGGCTTGATCTCCAGTCCATCCTCGTTGCTTATTTTGTACTGAAACGTACAATTTATAGATATCCGTTGCATTTTGGTAGATTAGCTCAGATTCGGCTTTGAAAGGGTTTTCACCGTTTTTGATTCGCCTTGCTAATAATTGCAAGTCTGTCATGCGCCCACCGACAGCTCTGACTGCATCATCTAGTTGACGAATAAATTCTGGGTTGTTGACCTTATCATCAGGTTTCTCATCTGAATTTGAACTTCCTGGAGCTGGTAGAAGTCCAGAGTTGATAAGAACAATATTGCGAGCGGTCTCCGTTTCGGCATCCTCAATACTCAGTTGCTTGAAAACTCGTTCGGGAAGAGCCTCAGTCAATGGCTTTGCGTATGTGCTGTCTTCAGTAATGATGATAACTCGAGCAATATTGGAGTTGACTAGTACCGCTGCCCAGTCTGATAGTACCTTGTATGTTTGCTGGTTGTTGGATGATTTAGATAAAAAGTTTTTTAGCACAATTATCGGCTTATCTTCAGGGTGCGCTTCTAAATAACTTTCATTACTGGTAATATTATGCGCTTTATTATCAACCTTTTTGTGTTTGCAAAGGGCGACGTTGGATATCGCTGCAATGGCTTGATTCAGCATATATGTCAGCTGAGTCTCTTTGGGTTCGCGGAATCCAGATTTTTGTCCAATCGTTGCAGTCAGCGCCAAATCTGCAATGCCTGCAATACTATTGAGAAAAGGGAATACAGGATAATAACCTAGTTGATGAGCAGCATTTGAAATGTACTCCCCATCACTACTAGTATTAACCAAAGTATCACAATCAATGGATAAAACGTTGGGGGTATCCTTAAGAGCCATATCCAAGACAAGTTCATTCTTACCAGTACCGCGAGGCCCATATACGACAATAAATGTCTGAACATCATCTTTAATCCACAGTTTAATCGTCTGAGCAATTTTGAGTCTATCAGGCCAGTGATTCATCCAATCAAATATCCCTTGCTTTTCATTAAAGATCCATTGGAGCGAATTATGACTCTTTTCCCTTACCCATTTGCCAACTGCACTGTTGGACAGAGATAAACTTTGGGTGATTTTCTGTTCAATGAAAAAAGTTCTGATCGGGTCAAAAACGGTGACTGCAACAGTAGTTAGGATTGCAATTAGAATAGGGATAACAATCCTTGGATGGTTCATAATGTATTCACGGACTTGATGAGCCTGAATACTAGGGATATAAGTGATACGTAAAATAGATCCATTTGCAGCCTTAAACCCATGAAGACAATTCTTCGCCGTTGAAGCGTCACGAATTCTTGAAAACTGGATAACTCCTTCGTTCGGGTTAGGAGCAGAGATATCCTTGATAGCACCGTATTTTCTAAACAGAGAGTAGAGCTGTTCTTCGTCAAGTGGAATTCCTGCTCCGCGATAGGAAATCCTAAGACTAGATGAAGGAGATCGGTTGAGATCTTCAATCCAAGGAATACCCTTGACTTGATAGCAAGTAGCAGGTCGAAACAGTAAAGATAGTCGGTTTGAATGTTTGAGAAGATAATCCTCGATGCGTTTAGAGATCTCCCCGGGCGTAACAGATGTATCGGTAACAGTATATTTGAGGAAGGCACCTCCATCCCTGACTTGAGGTACCACCTCGTTGATGACAATAGGCATCTTTAGATCAGTAATGACCTTAGTGACATAATTTGTCGAGAAATTGAAATCAGCTCTAAACACCAGAGCACTGAGCAACCGCTTAATCCCTAGCGCTGTCTCTCCAATAGTATAAATATTGTTGAAGTAGAGAATTCCTTGTCTGCTTGAAGTGTGGATTTCACCGCCTTTAGACGATTCCGGGGTAGCATTGGTCTTAGGCGGACCAGCAGCAGCAGCGCTAGACTGTGACCTGATCCAAACCCATGAATTAAACCGAGTCCGTGATGAAGGCCCAACCGGCCGGAGAATCCTCGGAGGAGGAACCCTAATATAGGGTATCCTAACCATTAGACGGTGGTGGTGATGGGTGATGACGTGGTGGTGGGTTTGGGATGGTGAACAAAGGATACAATACAAAGGTATTGACCAAAGCTCATATAAACCTATCTCCTTGCTGTATTTTCTCGGCAGAAATGGCTGAACGACAAGTGCTGCCTGACTGGGTGGTTCCCAGACATTATTCGCTTTCAATTTACTCCCTCGACCTGAGCGACAAGTTTACGTTTGCTGGCTCCGTATCAATTCAGCTGGACGTCGCCAAGACTACTGATTCTATCGTTATCAACTCTCATGAACTGGAGCTTAAACAGGCAACTGTTGTGTTTAAGATTGGCAAATGTAAGTTGGTCAGTTAGATATTGCTATATACATTTACTAACTCATTTCGTTTTAGCTGAGACAAGTCTGGAAGCTACATCCATTTCATACGATGAACAAGCGCAAACTGCAACGATCAAATTCCCCAATGCAATTCCAACGGAGGCTGGAACTGCTTCTCTTTTGGTTCATTACACGGGATTGCTCAATAATAAGATGTGCGGTCTTTACCGATCCAAGTACACTGATGGTGAATCCAAGGCTGAAAAGTACATGTTCTCTACTCAGTTCGAATCAACTGATGCTAGACGAGCCTTTCCTTGCTTTGATGAGCCTGCTCTTAAGGCAACGTTTGATTTTCAACTTACTCTGCCAAAAAATTGGACTGCAATCAGTAATATGAATGTCATTTCAAGCAAGGCTCCAGACGATGGAAAAAAGAAGGGGCCAAATACTGTCAAGCAAGAATATAAAACTGTCGAGTTTGCTACAACTCCAATTATGAGTACCTATCTGTTGGGATGGGCTTTTGGTGATTTCGAGTATATTGAAGCTTTTACTGAGAAATCTTATTCTGGCCGTAAATTGCCGGTAAGAGTCTATACAACCCGTGGATTATCTAGTCAGGGTCAATTAGCTTTAAATGTTGCTGCTAAGGTGATTGATTACTTCTCTGAAATCTTTAAGGTTGACTATCCCTTGCCCAAGGCAGACTTAGTAGCTGTTCATGAATTTTCTCATGGAGCAATGGAGAACTGGGGTATGACAACTTATCGTACTACAGCTCTACTATTTGACGCTGAAAAGAGTGATGCAGTCTATAAGAAAAGAGTGGCATATGTTGTATCCCATGAGCTTGCCCACCAATGGTTTGGAGATTTGGTCACTATGCAATGGTGGAATGATTTGTGGTTGAATGAAGGATTTGCTACATGGGTTGGATGGCTTGCTGTCGATCATCTGTATCCTGAATGGGATGTTTTTGGTCAGTTTGTCAGTGATTCGCTACAGAATGGTATGGCCTTAGATTCTTTGCGCGAGTCCCACCCAATTGAAGTACAAGTTAATTCTGCTCTTGAAATTGAACAAATTTTTGATGCCATTTCATATCTGAAAGGAGCCAGTTGTATTCGAATGCTCAGTTCATATCTTGGGATCGATATATTCTTATCTGGGGTTGCTCTCTACCTCAAAAAGCACGCTTACAAGAATGCCACTACTTTGGACTTATGGGCTGCGATATCAGAAGTTAGCGGAGTTGATGTGGGCAAGATAATGAATCCATGGATCACAAAAGTGGGATACCCACTTGTTACTGTCTCTGAGGAAAGTGACGGCAAGATTACTGTTCGCCAACAACGATTCTTATCCTCTGACGATGTCTCTGCTCAGGAGGACAAAACTGTGTGGTGGATTCCTCTCAACATTGCAGTATCTTCCGCAAGTGGCAACAAGAAGGTTGAAACATACGATAAGGTTCGTTACCTTTCAGAAAAGCAACTTGATATTTCAGGACTTGGACAATTTTACAAGCTCAATAAGGATACAATCGGTATCTATCGGGTCAGCTATCCACAGAGCAGACTACAAAAATTAGCAGCAAACCTTGATGGATTATCTGTGAGTGACAAGATTGGATTAATTGCAGATGCTGGAGCAGTTGCACCTACAAGGTCTGGATCTACACCTGCGCTATTAGATCTTATCCGAGGATTCAGAAATGAAAAGGATTTTAGTGTATGGAGTGAGATCAGGAGTCAGCTCTATGCGTTGAAATCGGTGTGGTATGAACAACCAGAGACAATTCAACGGGGTCTTGATAAATTTATCATTGAATTGACAACCCCAACGCTTGAGAAGCTTGGATGGGAATTTAAATCTGATGAAAGTTATCTAATCTCACAGCTGAGAACTCTTATCATCCAACTAGCAGGTGTTGCCCGTCATCCAGCAGTTTTGCAACAAGTCGAAAAACTATTTAAAGAGTACGTTGCTGGAAATACCAAGGCCATCCATCCCAACTTGCGACGAGCAGTATTTTCTATTGCACTGGCCAATGGGCAAGACGATAAGGCCGGATACGATGCCGTATACAATCTTTTGATCCATCCTGATTCCGTGGATAGTAAGGAAGTTGCACTTGTTGCATTGGGTAAAGTGACACGTCCAGAGGCGATTAATCGTACTGAGGAACTCCTTTTATCTCCTGGAGATGCAGTACCACTACAAAATATGCCACATCTTATTGTAGGACTTGTTGACAATCCCAAAGTACGCAATCAATATTGGGATTTTGTCAAGAGTCATTGGAAATTTATTGAAATAGGTCTTGGTGGCAATGTATCAATCTTGAACCATTTCATCAAATTGAGCTTAAATCGATTTAGCTCAAGGAAATTACTTGGGGATATTAATAATTTTTTCAAAGATAAGAATACAACTGCTTACGATAGGGTATTGAATGAAGCAGTTTCATCAATCAATGTGGCTGCTAATTGGGTTGAAAAGGATAGTGAACCAGTGCACAAATGGCTTCACAATAATGGTTATATTTCACTTTAAAGTTAATTAATAGTCTAGTTAAATAATGAAATAAATAAAATACAGTGGAAGATTTTTTTTTTTTTTTTTTTTAGCTAAAGAAATCGTACTTCGTCTACCGGTAGGAAATCATCAGCTCCAGATTGGCGGACAAGAACCCGATCATCAAAATAAGAGTCTTTCCAGGACTGCATCTGATGAGATGGGTAGGGACCATGCACAGTATCTGGGTGGCCCTTCCAATGGAATTCCCATTCATTAGTATGTGGCGGCTGTTCTTGTTGTTTCTCGCGGTACTCTTCCCCAGTCTCGCGCTTGTACAGCCTTGTCAATAGTTCTCTCTCATTCTCGTAAGCGTCTGTAAATCCCTTTTGTAATAGTTTATCTGCAGCTTCTGTGATGGTCTCAATCTTACGTTTCCGTTCTTGTTCTGCCAAAGGATCTGATGGCAGGGGGTTATTCTTAGCATTCTTTTTGCTCTTTGAAGTAGATTTCTTCGCAGCTGCTGTTGCTGCCAGCCGTTGAAGAGCTTCCAAAGCGTTCTCTCCACGCTCGAGATTATCAATTAAACTTTCCAAGGATTGGTGTAAAGTGAGTTCTTTACCCCTATTAAGAATTTCATTCCGCTCCTGTTGCCTCCGCTTCTCTTCAGATTCACGAGCTATTCGAATATCTCGTTTTGAGACTCCACTTAGCCAAACATCTTGATGTATCCCCTCATCATCTTGTGCTTTCCGAATGTAGTTGCCCTCTTGATCAAACTGTCCCTCTTCAAGATCTTTCTTCATATTGAATGCTTCAATCTTTGGTCCACGTAGTTTACTCTTAGCTATCTGCTCCTTCTGTTGCTCATCCGCATTGATATCATCATATCTAGTGTCGTGCCCATCTTGGTCATCGAATGCCAATTCGCTTTCACTACTGCTACCATTATCGACTCCTTTCCCCTTTCCCTCCTTCAATAGTGTCCTATCGTACCGTTGGTTCACAGACTCAAAATCTTGACCCTCAATTTCGGTGATATCCAGCAATCGGACCTTTTTGTCATTCACTTCCTCTTCTTCTTCTCCTTCACCACCTTCGCCTTCTGGTGGTTTATCATCATTGGCAAACATATCATCATCATCATCATCATCTCCTTCTTCTTCATTGTCTATTGGACGTTTCCGTTTGATGGCTGTAGACTTTCCAGTTCCGGCAGCAGCAGCAGCAGCAGCGCCGCCATCATCGTCATTAGATGATGAATCTGATTCATACCCTTCAAATCTGACTCCATTCCTTTTTCTGCTTCGCCTTTGTCCAAGGTCTGTCTCTAACAATTCCAATTCATTCTCCCCTTGCTTTTCATTAGCTGGTGATTGTACCCGTAAAAGGGTTGGATTCCGTGCGCTGAATTCCGCTCGTTTCATGGCTAAGTTTGAAATGACGTTGCTTGTAAATTCAAACTATACAAATGTATACTGATATTGCACTACAATTCTAGAATGCTCGAGTGGATATGCAAATTTAACACTACATACAAAAATCATTACTTTGTCTAACTACAATGCCGCCACATGCTGTTGTTGTTGTTGTTGCTGTTGGTGATGGTGATGATGCCCCGGAAATTCTGAGCCGGCACCACCACGATGACCACGACCTCCTCTTCCACCTCTTCCGCGTGAATAGCGACCACCTCGTCCCCTACTGTTGCTGTTGCTGCTGTTGTTGTTGTTTCCAGCGACCGACCATGATGCTACATTATTAGGCCTTTGCTGTTCACTAGGTTCACGTCCTACAGCATCTTGGATAGCCGACCGCTCCCAATCAGTACTTGCTGCGCTATTAGCACCTAAATCATCAACAATGGTTTGATGAGGCGGCTCAGTATCTTGCCCTAGAGCATTATTATCGACTAATGTATAATTTTCAATCGCTGATTCGACTTCCGGAGTCGCAACACTTCCACCTCGCGATTGAATTTTAGAATCTTCAGTTTCGATCTCGGATTCATTTAAAAATGTAATTCCCGCGCATGATGGAATTTGAAAGATTGGATCAGAATTTGTATCTGGCTTGCTCTCTTCTTCGGCTGCTGACGCAATTGATTCCTCTGCAGTCAATGAATTGATAATATCCTCAACTGGTCGCTCCACCAACTCTTTAATGTGTTTAAAACTGACAGTTTCTGTGCCTGGATCAACTAATTCCTCCGATCCCTGTGCAAGCCGATCAACAGCCTCTAGGGAAGATTCATCGCCCACGTAGACAAGGGCCAGAAGCCGTTCAAAAGATTCATCTTCAGGACTAGGAGGATCAGAAGCAAGTTGACGTTTGACACTTGCCAGCCTCAAAAACCGCACCAGAAGACGAGTTTTTTCAGCCTCACCAGCCTCGCCTTGCTTGCGAGCCTCGTCACGTGCGTGCTGCACACGAGCCTCAATTTCAGAATCAATCTTGAGTTGAAAGGCCTTGAGATGGTGTTGAAGTTCCTCCAATTCTTTAAGAGGTGCTAGAACTTGATCCTTCACAAGTAGAGCATTCTTTTGGTCTGCATTCAATTTGGCCTCAGAATCCGGATTGGCAGCAATCTCAGCATATTTGTCAAGTTTTTGTTTCCGTTTCAACAGGTTGCGAATACGTCTAGATCGGCAAGGTTAGCAAACTTGTATAATAATCATGATTATGACGGGGATGATGCAATGCAATGCTTACTTGCTGACGTAGTCGGCAACATCGGTGCTAGCATCAGCCGTATCCTGTTGCTGTCGTGGTGGCTGTTGTTGCCGAACAGAGGGAGACATTGTGTAGTGAAACGATCGTAGTGAGCTTCTGTCTCGTATCTTCTATAACCTTCTAGACCCTTCTACCAATTCGTCTATACAAGTTAATGGTGGTGATGGTTGGTGACGGTTGGGAGTTTGCCCCGGCAACCGGTAGAAGAGTGTGGAAAGTAATGGAAGTTTCATTGCGTCATGTCCATAGAACCATCCGGAAGCCTTTATGCAATATAAAAGACCCCACAGAACCCACATGTCCATCCTTTCCTTCTCTTTTCTCATACAAATTTATTATAGAGTCAAATTACAAGTCTCTTTTAATTAATATATATTCACAACAAGATAAAAATGTCGAAAGCAGTTGGGTAAGTTTTCTATTATTCTTTTTAACATTGATATTTTTTTTGTTTTGCTAACTCGCCTGTCTTTTTTAGTATTGATTTGGGTACTACCTACTCATGTGTGGCTCACTTTGCCAATGACCGTGTTGAAATTATTGCCAATGACCAAGGTAACCGGACGACTCCTTCGTTTGTAGCTTTTACAGACACTGAGCGTCTTATTGGTGATGCAGCAAAGAATCAAGCTGCTATGAACCCGGCAAATACCGTCTTTGACGCTAAGCGATTGATTGGACGTAAATTTTCTGATCCTGAAGTCCAACAGGATTTAAAACATTTCCCCTTCAAGGTTATTGATAGAGAGGGAAAGCCCGTTATTCAAGTTGAATTTAAGGGTGAGACTAAGGTCTTCACTCCTGAAGAAATTTCATCAATGATTTTAACAAAGATGCGGGAAACTGCAGAGAGTTTCTTGGGAACTAAGGTTACAAATGCTGTTATTACTGTTCCTGCTTATTTCAATGACTCTCAACGACAAGCTACTAAGGATGCTGGATTAATTGCTGGATTAAATGTTTTACGAATCATTAATGAACCTACCGCCGCTGCTATTGCTTATGGTTTAGATAAGAAGAGTGAAGCTGGTGAAAAGAATGTTTTGATTTTCGATCTTGGTGGTGGTACTTTTGATGTTTCATTATTATCTATTGAAGAAGGTATCTTTGAAGTTAAGTCTACAGCTGGTGATACTCATTTGGGTGGTGAAGATTTTGATCATCGATTAGTTAATCACTTTGTTGCTGAATTTAAGCGAAAGTACAAGAAGGATTTATCTTCCAATCAGAGAGCACTTCGACGACTTCGAACTGCTTGTGAAAGAGCCAAGAGAACTTTATCTTCATCTGCTCAAACATCAATTGAGATTGACTCTCTTTATGAAGGTATTGACTTTTATACTTCTATTACTCGAGCTCGATTTGAAGAGCTTTGTCAAGATTTATTCCGATCAACTTTGGAACCTGTTGAGAAGGTCTTGAGAGATGCAAAGATTGATAAGTCAAGTGTTGATGAAATTGTCCTTGTTGGTGGTTCTACTAGAATTCCAAAGGTTCAAAAGCTTGTTTCTGATTTCTTCAATGGTAAGGAACCATGCAAGTCTATTAACCCTGATGAAGCTGTTGCTTATGGAGCTGCTGTTCAAGCTGCAATTCTTTCTGGTGATACTTCATCCAAGACTCAAGATTTATTATTGTTGGATGTTGCACCATTATCTATGGGTATTGAAACTGCTGGTGGTGTTATGACTAAATTGATTCCTCGAAATACTACAATTCCCACCAAGAAGTCTGAAATCTTTTCAACATACTCTGATAATCAACCTGGTGTATTGATTCAAGTTTATGAAGGTGAACGAACAAAGACTAAGGATAATAATCTTTTGGGTAAATTTGAACTTACTGGTATCCCACCTGCACCTCGTGGTGTTCCTCAAATTGAGGTTACATTTGATGTTGATGCCAATGGAATTTTAAATGTATCTGCTGTTGAGAAGGGTACTGGAAAGAGTAATAAGATTACAATTACTAATGATAAGGGACGTTTATCCAAGGAAGAGATTGAACGTATGGTTTCTGAAGCTGAAAAGTACAAGGATGATGATGAAAAGGAAGCTGCAAGAATTAGTGCCAAGAATGGACTCGAATCTTATGCTTATAATCTTAAGAATACATTAGGAGAAGAAGCTACAAAGTCCAAGTTGGAGGCAGATGATGTATCTAAACTTGAAACAACCATTAATGAGACAATTTCATGGCTTGATAGCAATCAAACTGCTACAACTGAGGAATACAGTGACCGACAAAAGGAACTTGAGGGAGTTGCTAATCCTATCCTTGCTAAATTATATCAACAAGGTGGAGCACCCGGTGGTGGAGCAGCACCTGGAGGATTCCCTGGAGCTGGTGCCCCTGGTGGAGCAGCACCCGGTGGTGGAAGTGAAGGACCAACAGTTGAAGAGGTTGACTAAATTTGAGAAATCTAGACTTGTGTGTTGTGTATATAAAGTTATTTGTTTTTTAATGGATTTAATTGTTTAAAAAAAAATTTTTTTTACTTCAAAAAATTGGTAGTTATGTACAAGTAATAAAAAGGAAAAGAAATTATTAGTTTGAAGTGTGTGCAATATTGTCGTTGATAAGTCTTGGAGATGGGATTGGAGAATCAGTGAGTTGAACAGTATGAATGCGTAGTAGACCAGAATCAGCATCAAAAGAGAAATTAAACAATCCACAAAGTAGAGGCGTTGACCATTTTATTGATAAGCAAGTTGGATCAAGTTGTAATTGTTGTTGTTGATGGTGATCTTGATGAGTCCATGCAGAGAGGATTGTAATTTTAAAATCATTCTTGTGTTTACCTGAAGCAGCGGCAGCAGCAGAAGTTAAGAAATGAATAAGAGAAAAAGTTGATCTATATGCAGTTTTACCCTTGATATCAAGTATGTGTCTCAAGGGTAGAGTCGTTGTTGTACTTGTAGGATTATTAGTATTGTTAAATGATGATGGTTGAGACTGTATTCTTAGAATAATATCCCCATGTAATATCTCTGTTGGCAAGTGCTTGTATAATAAACACGGGGTTGTTTTGCGTATTACGTCGATTGCTATATATATAAGAAAAAGAAAAAAAAAAAAAGAAACCATTAATTTTGTTATTAGCTTGCGGTTGTGGGGATGAAAAATGATGGATAAATTGTGTTTTACAAAATCAATAATAATGATTTTTTTTTTTTTTCTTAATTCAAAACACTAACCGTTACCCATTGTCGCCAGCTGTTGTGCACGGGCTTTGCCATATGTTGACACTGCCTTTGAAAGTATATGAACAGGTTGATGATGATGAGCGTACCGTTTCATGGCATAATGAATTTTGTATTTGATAGAGGGGGGAGATGATGATGGCAAAAGGAAGTTTTTAAAAAAAAAAAAACCAAAACCAAAACTAAACTTGAAATAAGTTTGGGAGTTTTTCTGTCAACTTAGAAACCCAACCTCCAAATTCAACACCATAGCCGTAGGTAGGTATGTACTCTCCCCTCATATCATTGTAAATATTTCGATTTGCATGGTCGCGTTTAAAAGTTATATATATCTCGAGCGTCGTGACATGTTCAAGATTTATTGTCGATAGGGTCTTTTTTGTTTTTTCTTTAAATATTACATGTGAAGTTTGTAAGAATATGATAATTAAAATAAAATAAACTGCACAGGTTGCTATATAATGATTTCGCCCAGACGTCCCTGAACTCACTAAGAGTCTAGTCCAAGGAAAGAATCCATCGCTATCAAATATTAGAGAGAAACTGAGAGGAACAACAGGAATAAACAACTATCTACGTGTACCTGTAATTACTTGGTTTTCCCGGTTTCCCGCTAATATTTGGTAGCGATGGCTTCTTTCCTCGGACACAATTTCCCCTAGGGAGAAAACCCGACGACGCTCCATCCGATGAGAGTTCTTGTGTTCCTCTCTCTCCCCCGTAAAACGGAAGTTGAGGGAGGCGGAGATTGTTAGAAGGTTCCTGAGGGGATGAAGGCATGGGAGTATCAGTATCATGATATTGTTCGTCGGTGTCTGGTGAACCCTGGTGAACCGGGGGGCCTCCAAGTGGCCAGGAGTATTTCTTGCGTGGAAGGAACTCATCGCTGCCAAATGTAAGCCTGGAATCTGGGAGTTTAAGCAGGGTAAGTGCCTGATCTGGATAAGGTTATGAAAGATCAAAGTCATGCATGATAGACAGAACAGACGACAAAGCGGCAGAGATTTGTAGGCCATCACCCAGAAATGGAGGGGCGGGGTGATATGTCATTTGAAAACGGCTTGGAGAAAGTTTAGAAAATTACTGGTCCGACGGTACCAGTAATAATCAGTTACTGATATCATGAGCTATCACCGGGATAGACTCACAACAGGTCAGGAATATACTGATAAATTTGAGACACTATTCGACCACGTTGCAGAGGAAATCCTGAAAGACAGAGATAAACTGAAGTACTGCTTCTATCGTTTTGAACTCACGCCGCGCAATCCCTCTTTTTCAACAGAGGTTGACAGAAGCGCGAGTCGACAAATACGATGAGGCAAGCACATTAGGATAGAACGCCCCCCTTTAGGCCCTACAAGAGCCTTACCATTGGAGCACGGATGAATGAAAATAGAAATAGATTGAAAGCAGCCGAGAAAGGCAGACCAGAAATCAAGAACGATACGAACTGGTGAAACCAGCCATCGAGGGGGGGTACTGACCAGATCGTGGGGTATCGGTAAAGTTTGTATTCGGTCCACACTTCGAAGGATCACATTATAGCAGGATATCTTGGAATCAATATTTGTGTTATAATTCTAGAATCCTTAAACTTGAAACAATCCACTAAATACGATAGCCGCCGTACTTTTATGGATATTCCATCATTCGAAAAACTAGTCGAGATATTGCAAGTTCGGATTCTCACCTTAATTCTTTTACTCACCTCTCTATCAGGGCGATAGATCTCTGTAAGATTGCACTAACAAGTCTTTTTGCTCAAATTAGCATTTCAAGGTCAGAACAACAGCCAGCGTCTAGAGATGACACGATTGTTGTGTGTGTGCAATACTGTACCTGACCGCTGCCATGCCAGTCTAGAAATATTTACTTTAATCGTTAATGAATCTGCTCATTGAAATATGGCCAGTAAAAAATATTTGTCCAAGAATTATCTGGAGTTAACCCCGCAGTATTTTATCTGTTTTCTCTATCTCCGATACGAAGTTGTTGGGAATATTCCTGAAAAAATCTTGAAATTCTGTTTTAATCTGGGTTCTAAACTTTCTAAAGCTCTTCGTCCGAGAGAGTTCTTGATAGATCTGGTCGCTTTTTCCTTTTTTTTGTAATGTATATCGTTTTATAGTTGAATCTGATTTTAATCAAAGTTTGAAATACATTTTTCTATCTATATAATTTGTAACCTATTACACATACTACACCAATATGAGGACGAGATTAGATTAGATCAATGCTCATCATCAAAGAGAGCAGCAACTGGCGCTATCAGTCCATGGACTCTATTGTGTCGTTAGCCTTTATCATGCTCAAGTTGCACAAGAGCAGTTAAGAGTACGGATAAGAATCCAGCTTGGGAAGCATCTGAGGTCTGCAGAAATCAAAAAGCTTTTTGAGAGTTATACAACAAAATGTTACTACTTTCAACAAACATCAACCTGGTCGGCCTTACAAGCAGGGGTAGGAAGGCAGCCCCAAAAAAAGGAAAAAGCAGCCTGGGCTGATTGGTCCCAGGGTGGTGGCTGATGGGAGCAATCGATGGTTTCCAAGTTACAACCCAATAATATGTTTGCACTTGAAACTGGGTATAGATTAGCTAATAATAAGCACAATATCTCATTATCAAATAGTGGTAGATTTTTGGCATTCTTGAGGCAACGTCGTAGGAGGAAAAGAGAAGAAAATGTACTATACCGGTAGTATTTTCACAGTTTTTATACAGTATGTAGGGTAAAGTAAGCAGCCAAGAGGTTTTGGTTTTGTGGAATGGGACTTTTTTTCGGATGATGAGATTATAAGTTGAAAGCCATAATAGTCGTAACTTAACTTTAACGACAAGAAGTACCCTCGGGGAGGTGATTGTTTTTTTTTTTTGTTTAAAATATTTTTCTTGAATTAATTTATTTTGACCAAACAAAAAAAGAAAAGATGGCTACTAATATAACATGGCATGAAGGACTTAGTCATGAAGAAAGAGTAAAATATAGAAAGCAAAAGGGAGTTACAATTTGGCTTACAGGATTAAGTGCATCAGGGAAATCAACGATTGGAACAGCACTTGAACAACATTTATTACATTTAGGACATGATGCATATCGATTAGATGGTGATAATATTAGATTTGGATTAAATAAAGATTTAGGATTTTCACCACAAGATCGTAAAGAAAATATAAGAAGGATTGCACAAGTTGCAAAATTATTTGCCGATTCTGCAGCAATTGCAATTACAGCATTTATATCACCATATAAACAAGATCGTGAATTAGCAAGGAAATTACATGAAGAATCAAATTTACCATTTGTTGAAATATTTGTTGATATCCCATTAGAAATTGCAGAAAAGCGTGATCCAAAAGGGTTATATAAAAAGGCAAGAAATGGTGAAATTAAAGATTTTACTGGTATTAGTGCACCATATGAAGCACCAAGTAATCCAGAATTAACAATTTCAAGTGGTAAAAATACTGTTGAAGAATCTGTTAAACAGATATATGATTATCTATTATCAAAGGGTTATCTATCTGCCTAGTATGTGTGTATTTATAGTTTTATAATATCATTGCCATGGTTTCTTCCTTTGAGGTGCTTTTGACTCGGACTGTGCAGACTCTCCAAGTACAATATTGGGAATTGATTTGATTCCTGGAACTGGTTTACCAGATAGGATTAGATCAACAATTGCTTGAAATGACGTAGGGTATAGTCCATCTGGTTGAGTATGTGGCTGATCATCAACTACTACTACACCATCTACCCCACGCATCTTTGTCTTTTTCCAATCATTATACCTATCGTAATTGAAATTTTGACAATTTGTTTTCCTTTTATAAAAGTAGACTTTTGCATGATTTGTAATTGATTCAATATCATCATCATTATTATTATTATTACTATTTGATTTTGAATTTAATTTTGATAATGCTGATGATAATCCATTTTGAAATGCAACATCTTGTTCCCAGGGGTAGTTTTCAAATTCCTCGAATAGTTTGATTTCGTCTGCCATTTTGTCGTTGTTACTTACTGCAGCGTAGTATAAGGGAGGGGTTGATGCAACAACAACCACCACCACCAAAAAACCCCGCAAAAACCAAGAAAAAAGAAAACACAACAATGTCGGATAATCTTGCACATGCAATCTCAGGCGCTGGCGGTGGCGTATTAGCTACTATTTTAACATATCCATTAATTACATTATCAACTAGGGCACAAACAGAATCACAACGTGAATCAAGTTCTACAACATTAATTAGTGCTGCTAAACATATTATTCAAAGGGAAGGAATATCAAATTTATATTCAGGTCTACCAACAGCACTTTATGGAATATCATTAACAAATTTTATTTATTATTACTTTTATGAAGGTAGTAAAGGATTGATATTGAAGAAAAAAAATATTCATCTATCACCAATACAAAGTATTGAAATTGGTGCAATTGCTGGTGCAGCAACAGTTTTTATAACAAATCCAATATGGATTATAAATACCCGTCAACAAGTAAATAAAGTTAAAAAAAATTCTTCAACAATTAGTCAATTAAGAGAAATTATTTCAAATGATGGAATTACTGGCCTTTGGGCTGGTATTTTACCTGCACTTATTCTTGTATTAAATCCAATTTTACAATATTCAATATTTGAACAATTAAGACAAATTATTGAAAAAAGGCGTAAAATGACTCCATTGGATTTCTTTTGGATTGGTGCAATTGGTAAAGTTATTGCAACAACAACAACATATCCATATATTACAATTAAATCTTTTATGCACTTGAATAATAATAAAAATCCTCCTTTTAATCTGGATTTATATCGTGGTCTACAAGCAAAACTTTTACAATCGGTTTTAACTTCTGCTCTTTTATTCTTATTTAAAGAGCAATTGTTTAAGAGAATCAAAAAACCTACTTGAAAAAAATTTGTATTTGTATATATTTATACTCTTATATATATCTAACAACAACCACCATTTGAACCTTGCTGAACATTTTGTCCCCTCAAATTAACTGGCGCTTTACCTGCTTGTTGTTGTTGTCCACTACCACCAACATTACTTCCAAGCCTCTCCTTAATTTGCCTTGCCATTGTCATAAATGCTTGCTCAACATTAACTGCATCTTTTGCAGATGTTTCCAAAAATGGAATTCCTTGACTATCTGCAAATTCTTTTGCAACAGTATATTCAACAACTTTATTCTCAACTAAATCTGATTTATTTCCAACAAGTAATTTATTCACTCCTTCTGTTGCGTATCGATCAATCTCTTGTAACCATTGTTTAACATTATTAAAACTATCTTGATCTGTAACATCATATACAACAATAATTCCATGTGCACCTCTGTAATATGATGATGTAATTGTTCGAAATCTTTCTTGTCCAGCTGTATCCCAAATTTGAAGCTTTACTGATTTACCATCCAATTCTATTGTTCGAATCTTAAAATCAACTCCAATAGTAGATATATATGATTCTGTGTATGTTTCATCTGCAAATCGGAGTAACAAACATGATTTACCAACTCCTGAATCTCCAATAAGGAGTAGTTTGAACAGATAATCGTATCTATATAACAAGGGTTAGGGAAAAAATAATAAACAAAAAAAAAAAAAAAAGGTCCAAAAAATCACTCTAAAAAGAAAGAGAATCACAGTTAGTAAATAATATCCACAAACACAATCAATATCATCATTAATCAACATACTACTCAGGTTCTCTTGCCATTCTTGATATCTGTGTTTCTTTATCTCCCTGATTTCTTGGTTTCTGTAAGGGAAAGAAAAGTGAGAGGGGCGCGGGAATCCCGTTGCAACTTGAGGCAAACGAGATTGGGAAAGGCGCGCGCGTGGCCCCCCCCAGGTCACGTGAAGATACCAAATAACATCCCAAACACTACACCAAAAAATATCATCACCAAAATACAAATACACCTAGCTACCATGATACCAAAAGACATAATTTTAAATGAATATAATACCCTTCATTTATTAATAATTCGAAATAAAAATCAACATCGACAAGCAAAATGGTGGAAATACCTTGAAATGTTACATCGTCATACAAGGAGGTTCATCAATAGTAATAATAATAATAATAATGATTATAATGCTCATTTTATTGTTAAAAAGTTATGTCCAAAAGCTTTTAGAGCATTTAATCAAATAATATCACAATCTCAATTCCCTGGTATTGGTTTAGTTTTATTAGCTTGTCTAGGAAAAATTCATGCTACATTGATTCAATTAAATTCTACAACAACAACAACAACAAAACAGGAGCAGCAGCCATTAGACAAGTTAGATAATGATACCATTAATAAGAGTGAATTGAAAAGTCAACAAGATATTGGTTGCATTGTTCAACGTCATCCTCGTCGTCCTAAAAAGAAGTCAAAAAAATTAACAAAATCAACTGCAACAATGGACGATATCTTTGCCTCTGTGTAAAACCAGTCTTGGCAACTCGACGGAAATTGATTTTTTCTTTTTTCATATTACTCCAAATGATACCCCGGCCCGCCCGCTACCACCCATCCCCGGGCGGAAATATCTTCTTTTTTTTTTTTCTAAATAAGGAAAGTCGAGTAACATAGCTTATTCAAGACAAGCTTTTTGGTTTTATTCTACTTCTTCAATGGCGGTCTAGTTCATCCAATGATATCACTCCGAG